>JAVIAB010000091.1:51429997-51487497 GCA_032433765.1 Megaustenia siamemsis | reverse complement strand
CTGATAACAACCACAGAGGTTCTGTCATTGCTGATATCAACCACAGAGGTTCTGTCATTGCTGATATCAACCACAGAGGTTCTGTCATTGCTGATATCAACCACAGAGGTTCTCTCATTGTTGATATCAACCACAGAGGTTCTGTCATTGCTGATATCAACCACAGAGGTTCTGTCATTACTGATATCAACCACAGAGGTTCTGTCATTGCTGATGTCAGCCACAGAGGTTCTGTCATTGCTGATATCAACCACAGAGGTTCTGTCATTGCTGATGTCAACCACAGGGATTCTGTCATTGTTGATATCAACCACAGAGGTTCTGTCATTGCTGATGTCAACCACAGAGGTTCTGTCATTACTGATATCAACCACAGAGGTTCTGTCATTGTTGATATCAACCACAGAGGTTCTGTCATTGCTGATATCAACCACAGAGGTTCTGTCATTGCTGATATCAACCACAGAGGTTCTGTCATTGCTGATGTCAACCACAGAGGTTCTGTCATTGCTGATATCAACCACAGAGGTTCTGTCACTGCTGATGTCAACCACAGAGGTTCTGTCATTGTTGATATCAACCACAGAGGTTCTGTCATTACTGATATCAACCACAGAGGTTCTATCATTACTGATATCAACCACAGAGGTTCTGTCATTGTTGATATCAACCACAGAGGTTCTGTCATTGTTGATATCAACCACAGAGGTTCTGTCATTGCTGATATCAACCACAGAGGTTCTGTCATTACTGATGTCAATCACAGAGGTTCTGTCATTACTGATATCAACCACAGAGGTTCTGTCATTGCTGATATCAACCACAGAGATTCTGTCATTACTGATATCAACCACAGAGGTTCTGTCATTACTGATATCAACCACAGAGGTTCTGTCATTGCTGATATCAACCACAGTGGTTCTGTCATTGCTGATATCAACCACAGAGATGCCACTGTACCCTGGATAACATGACACTAAAACACGTTCTACAAGATTGTGCCCAGTACACAGACCTGAGGAGGACAATGTGGCCCACACCCACCTCCTTGGAAAATAAACTATACGGGGCAACCGAATCACTGAAACAGACAGCTGCATTCATAAGAGAGTCCGGAGTCCTAGTCTGAATGACGTCATGATCGCAGAAGAAGAAGAACAAGAGGTAGAAGAACAAGGTCATGCGGCACTGAAATTGAAAGCAGCTGAACTTTCCTTCGGCACACAATATCATCATTCATCGTAAGCAATGGGAACATTTAAACACGATCCGGATGAAAAACATAGCTCACGGTGTGCACAGAGCACTAAACTCAGTAGCTCCGGCAGCAAACCGGACTTGGAATATGAGGAAACTGCAAGAAGGAACACTTTTCAGACTGAGCCTCAACGATTCCTGGCGCCTAATCGCCGTATTGATCTTAAGTCCTGTCATAAATATATAGGTACTAACATCATTTTCCCTAAATATCAGGCTGTTTTCGTGATGGTATTCGTTCTTTCAATCGTTTCTTCATCTCTGTTTCAGCCGTCATCTTTGTCAACCTCAGAATTCCACATTTTGAGAGCCGTCCAGAAGGAATCCTCTTGTCTGGTTAACTTGCATGTAGTTATTTATTCATGCATGCTCTTTTGTAAAATTATATTTCATATTTTGCATTTAATTGTTTTGTTATCTCATTCCGTACGGAAGCTTTTTATCGATGCAACGGAAGAGATTTCAGAGACAAAAATATTTCATGGTTTTAAGAATCAATCTACATATTGATATTTATCTAACATATAACATATTATACATGAATTATTAAGCAAAACGAGAGCTGATTTCCAATAATAGGAAGAAACAATCATCATTTTTTGGCCATGTAATAAGAAGAGAACAACTGGAATATATTGCAACAACTGGGAAAATTGAGGGACGAAGACATAGAGGGAAGCAAAGAGAAAAAAATACCAGACAGCTTAAGAGAATGGCTTGGCAGAAGGTCAACAACAGAAATGATAAATAACTGTCGAGATAGAAAGTTGTGGAGTGACATGATCACCCTACGCCAGCAGGCCCGTTACTTGAAGATGATGATGATTAGATAATTGAACAAGGTATTCAATTTAACCAATACCAAGTTGATACAAGATGTGTAAAAAGAATATGGTTTAATGACGGTTCACACTAATCAAATTGAGAGTGGCGCACTGTGCGGCGAAACGTACTCGTTCGAAATTGGTATGACGCACAGTGCGGCGAAACGTTCGAAATTTGTATGACGCACCGTGCGGCGAAACGTTCGAAATTGGTATGACGCACAGTGCGGCGAAACGTTCGAAATTGGTATGACGCACCGTGCGGCGAAACGTTCGAAATTGGTATGACGCACAGTGCGGCGAAACGTTCGAAATTGGTATGACGCACCGTGCGGCGAAACGTTCGAAATTGGTATGACGCACAGTGCGGCGAAACGTTCGAAATTGGTATGACGCACCGTGCGGCGAAACGTTCGAAATTGGTATGACGCACCGTGCGGCGAAACGTTCGAAATTGGTATGACGCACCGTGCGGCGAAACGTTCGAAATTAGTATGACGCACTGTGCGGCGAAACGTTCGAAATTGGTATGACGCACCGTGCGTCGAAATGTTCAGAAAGAGTTAACCTGGTTTGATGTTTTTCTTTTGGTTAAAATATGCTATAGCATAACATCAAATGGCAGCCGCGACAGCTCAGTAGTTAGTGAACTTGAATACAAAAGACAAGAGGTAGGGTTCGCTCCCAAGAGACGGCTCCGGTTCACCCAGACTTTAATGGATACAGGATTTTTTTTTCTGGGAAAGTAAAGCGGCACGGGCGTAATACCGACCACATTACCCCAAAAATCAAAATACCGAAGGTCTGTAAAATTTATGGTCACTAACACCATATTCCCTATACGCTACTTAGCGTAACGGGGGTACTTTACTTTTGTATAACATCAAATGCGATAGAACATTTCGTCAACTCTCTATATAAATAACTTTCTATTGTCTCAATTGATAACGCAACATATTACACAAACAAAAAACAAAAAAAAACATACACGTTACATTTATTAAAAGAGGAAATAACAAAACAGTTAATACATGATTGACAAACAGCTGTGCCCTGCACTGTTTTCTAATTATCTTTTATCTTGGTTTCTATTTTACATTGTGGAAAACAGAAAGAGAAATAAATGGGAAGTAATCTCACTTCCTACGTGAGATGTATTGGAGATTCCATCAGTTATTCACGTAGTTCTGGGCCTCTAGAGCAAAGGGGCATTACTCATAAGGGCAGATAATGAAATTTTTCCATTTTGTCCCCTATAAATGGACTCATGGAATACGTCTGAGGTGTCTGTGAGGAAGTTTTCATTAACTTGAGGAGACTGGTTCGCATTTTCCAGAAACTTCACATGCGCCATATTGCATTTATAAACAGAGTCATATTGTCAAGCACTATTGGATCCTGGAGTCTGGCATTCTACTCGTGTGGGATTTATTTACTGTACATTTCTATTATGTCTTCTTTATTTTGTCTTACTGCTTGTGTTGTTAGTCGACGAAGAGAGGGAGTATATGTAAATTTGTGAACGTCGGAAGTTGTGTTGTTTGAGTTTTTAACTTGAGTGTTTTTAATAAGTCTATGATTCCATTTATCCATCTTTTGTTAGGTATTCTTTCTGCTTTGTAGCCTCACATTTTCATGTGATTTTGTCATGCTGCTTCGTTTTGGCCTCAGGGGAAAAGACATAGAATGTTCAAAAAATGATCGAAAGCGGTGAGAGATGCATAGATCGACAAGACAGATAGACAGACAGACAGGCAGACAGACATAATAGGCAGACAGACATTGATGCTGCGTGGACGGACGGAAGGACAGACGAACGGACTGAGCGACAGAGGGGGAAGAAATAGAGAGAGACATAATGTTAGTTATGTTAATAATTCTATTTATACAAGCATATATTAGCTAATAGTATGTGAATTAATCAAATAAATGAAATAACATAAATGCATATATTAAAGCATACATACCAACGATCCCTCGGTTCGATTCCAATCGCAGGAGGCGGACATTAAAAAAAAATGAAATCTGTAGTTTCTTCGGGGTGCTACCCCTCGGTCTCTGGTAGTGAGATCCGATGTCTAGCCCCCACTGGGTAGTGGGATCCGATGTTTAGCCCCCACTGGGTAGTGAGATCCGATGTTTAGCCCCCACTGGGTGGTGAGATCAGATGTCTATGCCCCACTGGGTGGTGAGATCAGATATCTGGGCCCCACTGGGTGGTGAGATCAGATGTCTAGGCCCCACTGGGTAGTGAGATCCGATGTCTAGCCCCCACTTGGTAGTGGGATCCGATGTTTAGCCCCCACTGGGTAGTGGGATCCGATGTTTAGCCCCCACTGGGTAGTGAGATCCGATATCTAGGCCCCACGGGGTGGTGAGATCAGATATCTAGGCCCCACGGGGTGGTGAGATCAGATGTCTAGGCCCCACGGGGTGGTGAGATCAGATGTCTAGGCCTCTCTGGGTAGTGAGATCCCATGTCTAGCCCCACTGGGTAGTGAGATCCGATATCTAGGCCCCACGGGGTGGTGAGATCAGATATCTAGGCCCCACGGGGTGGTGAGATCAGATGTCTAGGCCCC
This sequence comes from Megaustenia siamemsis, assembly GCA_032433765.1. Classification (NCBI taxonomy): domain Eukaryota; kingdom Metazoa; phylum Mollusca; class Gastropoda; order Stylommatophora; family Ariophantidae; genus Megaustenia; species Megaustenia siamemsis. Next base: position 51,482,834 of record JAVIAB010000091.1, on the reverse strand, counting down.
ACGGGGTGGTGAGATCAGATGTCTAGGCCTCACTGGGTAGTGAGATCCGATGTCTAGCCCCTCTTAACACAAACTGTACGTAAAAAAAAAAAAGAAACTCCTCTATCTGAAAAATAAAAATTTACAAATGAAAACAAACAAATTCTCATTTTTTTTCATTTATGCAGTTGTTACTTGAAAAAAGCTTAATGCAAATAAGCGCGTTGCCATTAAGCGAACGACCTGACTAAAGAGCAACAATTTTACCATTCTGTTTCTCAAGGACACTTGAAGGAAGGCACTTCGATCATTTTAAAAATATTGAATTTAATTTCGCTCATTAATCCATAATAAATTGCGCGTTTTACGAGGAAACGCTAGTGTATTATGCTGTTTCTGTAAATAATAAATATTGAAACTTGAAACGTATTAGCTATTAAAATAATATTTCATGAATGTCATATAAAAGAAGATTATGCAAGCTTGACAGTTTTGTTTTTAGATTTACGGAAGTTGGGTAATTAAAACGTTTTATTTAGAAATGTATCTGATCTTTAAGGAATGCAAAGGTAAAGTACGAGACTTGAATCGGCGTCTTAACACAAGATATTTGACCCATATGTGCTCGGATGCCTATCCAGAGGTTTTCGGATACTTCTGGATAGTGTCGCATCAAGCATCGAAAGCCACGATGCGATGGAGCATTCCTCACCTTCCCAGAGTACTACACTGGTACTGCCTTTAAGGAATGCGTTCAATGAATGTCTAGAACACAGCCATCTATAGATTAACAGAGGCTTAAGGATTGTCATCAAATTCGAGGAAAAATTCCAACAAGCGTGACGTTTCCAATTTTAGAATTAGGGCGATTGTGGATAGTAAAGTCAGTCGCTTATAGCTTCTATAGCTAATATTGTCACGCTATTTAGATTGTTTTCCGGTTTTATTTTCTGCCCACGGGTCATTGTAAATCTATAGATGGCTATGTCCAGACAGACAAGACAAATATTGTAATTGCATTCAAATACCATACCTTATGGCATAGGCGAGCATGTCTCTCTTCATATTTTTATCAGTTTTGTTAACTTCCAACTAAACTTTTATCTTAAACTTCCTGTATCTTTCTTCCCTGTTTCCCCCTATGTCTTCTTTCCTAATTTTTTTCTTCCAGTTGTCACAATACGCTGTTCCCTTCTCATTACTTGCTTGCAATCGTAATTCTTGACTCTTGATGTAGAAAATTAGTTTTCATTTCTCTTCGACTTATTTTAGAACATCCTCATTACTCTTGTGATCTTCCCATGGTATTCTCAACATTCTTCGGCAAAACCACTTTTCGGTGGCCTACCGTGATGTTTTTGTCCATTATCCTATTATACAGGATTCACAAACATAATTTTAACATAAAAATCGAGTTCTTTAAAAGATAGGTTGTTGCATGATCTTAGTGAGTTTAAATCTGGAATAAACATTCACGGTGCAGGTTTAGGGGAAAGATCAGGGCGGTGGGAGGGGGAACACGCACATGCAAGTACCGACCATGCGACCAGCTCATCGTGTGTCATGATGTTGTTTCTACCCCTGCATATACAATTACCGACCATACGACCAGCTCATCGTGTGTCATGATGTTGTTCCTACCCTGCATATACAATTACCGACCATGCGACCAGCTCATTGTGTGTCATGATGTTGTTCCTACCCCGCATATATACAAGTACCGTCGATGCGACCAGCTCATCGCGTGTCATGATGTTGTTCCTACCCCGCATATACAAGTACCGACCATACGACCAGCTCATCGTGTGTCATGATGTTGTTCCTACCCCGCATATATACAAGTACCGTCGATGCGACCAGCTCATCGCGTGTCATGATGTTGTTCCTACCCCGCATATACAATTACCGACCATACGACCAGCTCATCGTGTGTCATGATGTTGTTCCTACCCCGCATATACAAGTACCGACCATACGACCAGCTCATCGTGTGTCATGATGTTGTTCCTACCCCGCATATACAATTACCGACCATACGACCAGTTCATCGTGTGTCATGATGTTGTTCCTACCCTGCATATACAATTACCGACCATGCGACCAGCTCATTGTGTGTCATGATGCTTCTTCTACCCCTGCATATATAATTACCGACCATGCAACCAGCTCATCGTGTGTCATGATGTTGTTCCTACCCCGCATATATACAAGTACCGTCGATGCGACCAGCTCATCGCGTGTCATGATGTTGTTCCTACCCCGCATATACAATTACCGACCATACAACCAGCTCATCGCGTGTCATGATGTTGTTCCTACCCCGCATATACAATTACCGACCATGCGACCAGCTCATTGTGTGTCATGATGTTGTTCCTACCCCGCATATACAATTACCGACCATACGACCAGTTCATTGTGTGTCATGATGTTGTTCCTACCCCGCATATACAATTACCGACCATACGACCAGTTCATTGTGTGTCATGATGTTGTTCCTACCCTGCATATATAATTACCGACCATGCGACCAGCTCGTCGTGTGTCATGATGTTGTTCCTACCCCTCAATCATGAAACAAGTCAAAGAGCCAAGTTCGCATTATCATAAGACTTGGACGCTGAACAAGAAGAAGTAGAAGAAGAAGAGGCAGAAGAAGAAACAAAATCTGGAATATATTACCAATGATAAGGTGCACTACATAATCCTCAAAGAAATAGGAATGACAATCTCATCATCAGCTAGAAGAGACATACTCTACAAAGTCAAAGTCATGTTACACGCCCAACACGTCTTCAAAAATTGCAATCATAAAGTCATGTAACCCACACAACAGGTCTTCAACACTGCAATCATAAATTCATGTAACTCACCCAAAAGGTCTTCAAAAACTTCAATCATAAATTCATGTAACTCGCCCAACAGGTCTTCAAAAGCTGCAATCATAAATTCACGTAACTCGCCCAACAGGTCTTCAAAATCTGCAATCATAAATTCATGTAACTCACCCAAGAGGTCTTCAAGAACTGCAATCATAAATTCACGTAACTCGCCCAACAGGTCTTCAAAAACGTTAATCATAAATTCACGTAACTCGCCAACAGGTCTTCAAAAACTACAATCATAAATTTACGTAACTCGCCCAACAGGTCTTCAAAAACTTCAATCATAAATTCACGTAACTCGTCCAACAGGTCTTCAACACTGCAATCATAAATTCATGTAACTCACCCAACAGCTCTTCAAAAACTGCAAACATAAATTCATGTAACTCGCCCAACAGGTCTTCAAAAACTGCAATCATAAATTCATGTAACTCACCCAAAAGGTCTTCAAAAACTTCAATCATAAATTCACGTAACTCGCCCAACAGGTCTTCAAAAACTGCAATCATAAATTCATGTAACTCACCCAAAAGGTCTTCAAAAACTTCAATCATAAATTCATGTAACTCACCCAAGAGGTCTTCAAGAACTGCAATCATAAATTCACGTAACTCGCCCAACAGGTCTTCAAAAACGTTAATCATAAATTCACGTAACTCGCCCAACAGGTCTTCAAAACCTACAATCATAAATTTACGTAACTCGTCCAACAGGTCTTCAAAAACTTCAATCATAAATTCACGTAACTCCCCAACAGGTCTTCAAAAACTTCAATCATAAATTCACGTAACTCGCCCAACAGGTCTTCAAAAACTTCAATCATAAATTCATGTAACTCACCAAAGAGGTTTTAAAAAAAAAAAAAAAAAAAAAAATTGTGTTTTTCATGTATAGCATTAAAATAAAACATGTAAAAAAAAATTCGGTTAAAAATTATAAAATGTAGAAATTGTAATTATTATATATTGTTAATTTGAACCTAGGAAGTGGCATACAGCCTTCTTTTCGATTTTCAACTAGTGAACGGCTCTGTTACATGTTCAACTGTAACCCTCGACCTGCTTTTTGTTTCCTGCTCCAATAGGACTAGGCCCCCCCCCCCCCCCCCCCCCAATCGCATTTCCTTTGAGAGCTTTGCGGTAGTGCTACGAGCACCTTAGACAAGACAGCTACCACAACCTCCTTTCCATAAGCAGAAGTACTACTGCCAAAACATCAATTTAACGCAAACTGTGGTCTCGTTCCATGTTATCTGTAGAACAATTAAAGCGTCATAAGATGACGTCAGGTCTGAAATTCTTGTAATTAACTCTTCGGTCTAGCCTTTGTTGACGTCATATTGTGGAATGTGAGGTCTTAAAGGTTAACAATTTTATTTCTAATAAACGTTGTGAGAGGGGGAGGATTGTGAATAAGCATTGTGTGTGTGTGTGTGACAGATAGCCAAATAGACAGAAAGACAGACAAACAAGTAGGTAGGTAGGTAGCTAAGTGACTAAGTAATTAGGTAGGTAGGTAAATAGATAGTAGCTAGGTAGCTAGACGAATGGATGGATGGTTGGACGCACAAAGTTATAAATAGATTGTTTGAAGGATGAATGGATTAATGGAGGTATGGATATATGGATGGAGGTACAGATTAATAAACAAATTTATAGATGAAAAGATTAATGGATGTGGCAAGGGAACGAAAAGAGGGGCGGACGGGTAGACGAATCATTATGGATCAAATTCGCACCAGGCAGGCAAAAAAAAAAAAAGATAGATGAAGAAATATTTTAGATGGTACCATCAGTGGATAGCATGGATACAGAGAAGGATGAATTGATAGCTTGAAAGATAGACAAACAAGCTGTCATGTAGGTAGATGGGAGGGAACATGCAACTAATCGCAGTACTGCGCTAAAGCTGGTAGGATGGATACACAGAAGGACGAATTGATAGCTTGAAAGATAGACAAACAAGCTGTCATGTAGGTAGATGGGAGGGAACATGCAACTAATCGCAGTACTGCGCTAAAGCTGGTAGGATGGATACACAGAAGGACGAATTGATAGCTTGAAAGATAGACAAACAGGCTGTCATGTAGGTAGATGGGAGGGAACATGCAACTAATTGCAGTGCTGCGGTAAAGCTGGTAGGATGGATACACAGAAGGACGAATTGATAGCTTGAAAGATAGACAAACAAGCTGACATGTAGGCAGATATATGGGAGGAAACATGCAACTAATCGCAGTACTGCGGTAAAGCTGGTAGCAAGGAGCCAGTAGTGGGGTGTAGTATACACTCCAAGGTATGGTGACAGCTTTACAAAAAGGAAACACAACAAAATACTGATGTTTCAGCCTACGACCTTCTTCAGAAGACAGGGACAACGACAACAAACGGTGAAGCACAGATACCTATTGCTACATACGGATGATGAAGTTAGGGAGAGGTGGACAGATGGATGAGATATGGGATGGTGAGATGAGAAAGAGATGTGTAACATGTTAGAGGATAGGTGAAGTGTAGAGATATACAATAGTAAATCCTCATCATGATCATTGAGTGCCGTCATCGCATCGAAGGTTGGCTACCATGGAGCGCCATTCCACTTTGTCTCTTGCTTTAATGGTGTAGATTGTCATGGGATGATTTGTTCATCTTTTGATGTTACTCGTCCATGTTACCCTTTGTCTGCCTCTTTTACCTTGTATTGCCCCTTCCAATATTACTTTTCGTAGGCTGTTGTGTCTTTTAACATGCCCCAAAAAAGGCATTTGTCTTGTTCTAATTGTGTTTAGTAGTTTCTTTTCATTTTTAGTTGTTTTCAAAATTCCATCCTTTGTTTTCTTTTCTTTCCATCCAATTCTACGTATTCATCTATAAATCCATATCTCTAAGGCTTCAATTCTCTATTCTGTTTTCTTGTCTAATGTCCATGTTTCAGCTCTATACAGGAATATTGAGGAGTTGTAACATTTTGCTATTCTTAGTTTTAGCTATGGTATTTTTTGTTTTGATGTTATTATACTTTTCATGGCATTAAAATTACTTTTTGCCATACCTATTCTTTTGTTTATTTCAATTTTACATTTTCCATCACTGGTTATTGTATGTCCCAGGTAGTTTGTTAAAAAAATCATAAGTATAGATTAATAATGAGGAACTGAAAATATAAGAAAGGAAGAATAAAATGTATAAAGTATATTATATATTGGGAGCCGCGATAGCTCAGTGGTTAGTGAACTGGACCATAAAGGACAAGAGGTAGGGTTCGATCCCAACCGACGGCTTCCGGGTTCACCCAGCTTTAATGGGTACCGGATTTTTCTGGGAAAGTAAAGCGGCACGGGCGTAATACCGACCACATTATCACAAAAATCATGTGCCGAAGGTCTGTAAAATATATGGTCACTAACACCATATTCCCTATACGCCACTTGGCGTGACGGGGGTACTTTACTTTTTTTTACTATATTATATATTAACATGAAGCGAATCATGGACAGTAGACAAACACATTAAAAGACGATTAGAGGCCACAGAGATGGGATTTTCTCAGAAGAATGTTGATAGTTCCCTGGACAGCTAAAAAGACCAATGAGGAAGTTCTCAAAGAGGCCAACACAAAAAGAGAGCAATTAAAAAACATCAGAAAGAAGCAATCAACATATTTCGGGCACATCATGAGAAGAGGAAAGTTGGAATACTTGGTTACAACTGGCAAAATAAAAGGAAAGAGAGATCGCGGACGATAAAGAGAGAAAATACTGGATAGCTTGGTGTCATGGCATGGACAACAGTCAACAACAGAACTGATACGATGCACTGTAGATAGAAGATTGTGGAAGGACATGATCGCCTACGCCATGTGTATGGCACATGATGACGATGATAGAATGTATTTGCATTTATAGAAGTATTTGCATGTTAAGAGCTTGTTAAATAAGGTGTTTGCATGTTAAGAGCTTGTTAAATAAGGTGTTTGCATGTTAAGAGCTTGTTAAATAAGGTATTTGCATGTTAAGAGCTTGTTAAATAAGGTATTTGCATGTTAAGAGCTTAGATAGAAGATTGTGGGGGGGGGACATTATCACCTACACCAACCGGTATGGCACATGGTGATGATATACATTATTAACATATATAAAAAATGACTTAGCTGGTGTTAACTGGCTGTTCTGGGTAAGAGAATGTACCCAAATGTTATGCAGAGACAAGCCACATGGAAAAACAGTCACGTGGTAAGACTAAGGGCAGTCGGGAGAGACACAGACCAAGGGTCGTAAAACAGACTAGGCAACAGGGAGCAAAGCCGGGGGAGGGGGCTCTATAGATGACAAGTGGGTAAAAAGAGGAACAGGTGTGGAGAGACGTGTGGTCTAGACAGGATCGTGAATAAAGGCGGTGGGTGATAGATGAGGCAATAGTACAATACAACAGCCCGAAGGAGACTTGTCAGGGGCAAACATAACATTTTATCAGGTGAGGGAAAAAGGGAGAAGGGCCAAAGTTAACTCGCCTAATTAAGGGAATAGAGCACTGAGGGAAGATAACCCAGGTGGAGATCGCGAAGCTATGGAAATAAGGTCAGGAGAGTGGCTGTAGACAAGATGCTACTGAACATCAAGGAAATGGTGTATCGGAGGTAAGTGTAGTGTACTAGGAGTAGATAAAGAGAGGTGGTATACTAAGAATGGATATACAGGCAGATATATGGGTAGAAAGACGAACGGTTGTGAAAAAAAAAGTAAAGAGCCCTGTCACGCCAAGTGGCGTATAGGGAATATTTTTATGGTTACGGAAGGCCCCGGTATCACTACAAACGAATTAAAATCCATAATTGCTCAACCGCCCGTGCCAGTGAAATCATCCGAATTACTAACTCATCTCCCAAATAAAGAAAGCTAGATGTAGTCCCCATCATATCAGTTTCAGCACACGCCAAAAGACATAAGACGAAACTGTACAGACAGTGAACACAGCCAACTGTTCCCTGTCATACGAAATCATCGTTCATCGTAAACAATTGGAATATCGAAACATGATCAAAACGGATGAAACACACAGCTCACAGTGTGCACAGAGCACTCAACTCTGTAGCACCTGCAACAAGCAGTGACCATCATTTTTATAGACCTTCAGCACATGATTTTTGGAGTAATGTAGTCGATATCACGCCTGTGTCACATTACTTTCCCAGAAAAAACATCCGTTACGAACAGTATGAGTGGAGAAAGTCAGTGAAAGACAGAATCAACTACGACCTGCAATAAATGTATCACTTCATCGAATATGTGGAGTATTTTTCTCGCTCTAATTTACATTTTATTTCCGTTCTTTTTTTAACTTCCCTTTCTGGAGATGAGTATCACGCGAGGCCACTCCTTATTAGAGATCACGCATGGGCATTTTTTGGGGTTAAATATCATGCGTGGGCCGCTTTTTATTAAATATCATGCGGAGGCCGCTTTTTAAAAAATATATTAAATATCATGCGAGGGCCACTTTTTATTAAATATCATGCGAAATCCACTTTTTATTAAATATAATGCGAAATCCACTTTGTATTAAATAGCGTGCGAGATCCACTTTTTATTAAATATCCCGCGAGATGCACTTTTTATTGAATATCCCGCGAGATGCACTTTTTATTAAATATCATGCGAGATCCACTTTTTATTAAATATCATGCGAGATCCACTTTTTATTAAATATCATGCGAGATCCACTTTTTATTAAATATCATGCGAGATCCACTTTTTATTAAATATCATGCGAGATCCACTTTTTATTAAATATCATGCTGATACTGACCTCTCTTTCGGTCATTCTGACCCCACGAGTCCATCGTCTGACATCGTCATTTTGAGATAAGTGTTTGCCTTTCGTGTTTGTTGTTGTACTAGTATTTGAATTAAAGAGAAAGGATACAAGACAACTTAAGAGAATGGCTGAGCAGCAGGTGAACATCAGAAATCATAAATAACTGTCGAAATCGAAAGTTGTTTAGAGACACGATCACCTACGCCAGCAGGCATGGTACTTGATGATGATTAATATTTCTTGTTATGTGTCTGATGAAGACTTTTGCCGAAACATCCTAATTCGTCTCGTATCTCTACAGCTTAAGCTACTTAAAACAAATGTTTATTTTCTATCCTTACTCCCTTTCTGTTTGAATAACCGCTAACTGTTTGTTTAATTACAACACATCCCATCATATTTGATCAGCACTATTAGAGGTGTTCTTATGAAATGAGCTATTATTAGGTTTGATGTTTAGAAGAAGCGGGTCGTTGTGTCCTATCAGTCGTGTTGTGAAAGATGACACAGCTAAATAAAAACGTGGATTAAAAAAAAACGAGAAAATTATTCTGTAAAAGTACATAATGTGATTTTGAAAGAGCAATCTATTGTGGCGGAGATAGTAATGTTAGGTCGATGACTTCTAAGGAGCCAGTAGTGGGTCCTACGTACGCCCCTACAAGGTATGGTAACAGCCTTACAAAAAAAAAAAAAAAAGTAGCACAACAGAATATTGACGTTTCAACCTACATGCGGCCTGCTTCAGAAAACGAGAACAGTGACAACATACAACGATGCACAGATAAATACTTCAACATCTACGATGATTGGGACAGGTAAGTTAAGGAGAAGTGGACAGAGGGAAAAGATTCCCTTTACGGATAAGAGATGAGATGAGGAAATGAGAGAGAAAGATATGTGCTACATGTTGGAGGATAGGTGAAATGTGGAAATATGAAAGTGTAAGTATATAAGGAGAAATGAAAATATATAATAATGAGAATTAGCTTGAAGGCAGAATCCGTCCCCTCACAGTGAGAGATGCCTTCCTCTATGAATTTAAAGCATTTCATTGGTTGGCTCAGGAGCTATATGAGGAACTACATTCGTGTTTCTTGTTTTATATTAGGAATTGAAGAACTGCTAGTTGGCAGAGGAGTTAAAGGACTGCTGGTGAGTTAACGAACTACAGAACTATTGATCATCATGTGCCATACCGGTTGACATAGGTGATCATGTTCTTTAACAATTAGAATGCATCGTATCAATTCTGTTGTTGACCGTTTTCCATGCCATGACACAAATTTATCAAGTATCTTCTCTCATTGTCGTCTGCGATCTATTTTTCCCTGTATTTTGCCAGTTGTAACCAAGTACTCCAACTTTCCTCTGCTCATGTTGTGCCCGAAAAACGTCGATTGTTTCTTTCTTATATTTTTTGGGGAGCTCACTTTTTGTGTTGGCCTGATTGAGAATTTCCTCATTGGCCTTTTTAGCTGGCCATGGAACTCTCGACATTCTTCTGAGAAATCCCATCACTGTGGCCTCAAATCGTCTTTTTATTTGTTTGCCTACTCTCCATGATTCGCTTCAATGTCAAAAATAAAATAGGGTTATTGGTGGACTAACAAATGGAAGGGTTTTTGGAAGACTAGCGAATTGAAGGGTTGGTTATTAGTGAACTAACAAATTAAAGGGTTATTGGTGAACCAACAAATTGAAGGATAATTGGTGAACTAACGAATTGAAAGGTTGGTTAATGGTGAACTAACGAATTAATGGGTTATTGGTGAACTAACAAAATAACGGGTTATTGGTGAGCTAACAAATTAAAGGGTTATTGGTAAACTAACAAATGTAAGGGTTATTGGTGAACTAACACATTGAAGGGTTATTGGTGAACTAACGAATTAAAGGGTTATCGGTGAACTAACAAATTAAAGGGTTATTGGTGAACTAACAAATTAAAGAGTTATTGGTGAGCTAACAAATTAAAGGGTTATTGGTGAACTAACAAATTGAAGGGTTATTGTGAACTAACAAATTAAAGGGTTATAGGTGAACTAACCAATTGAAGAGTTATTGGTGAACCAACAAATTAAAGGGTTATTGGTGAGCTAACAAATTAAAGGGTTATTGGTGAACCAACAAATTGAAGGGTTATTAGTGAACTAACAAATTAAAAGGTTATTGGTGAACTAACAAATTGAAGGGTTATTGGTGAACTAACAAATTAATGGGTTATTGGTGAACTAACAAATTAAAGGGTTATTGGTGAGCTAACAAATTAAAGGGTTATTGGTGAACTAACAAATTAAAGGGTTATGGGTAAACTAACAAATAAAAGGGTTATAGGTGAACCAACAAATTGAAGGATTATTGGTGAACTAACAAATTGAAGGATTATTGGTGAAATAACGAATTAAAGGGTTATTGGTGAACTAACGAATTAAAGGGTTATTGGTGAACTAACAAATTGAAGGGTTATTGTTGAACTAACGAATTGAAGGGTTGGTTATTAGTGAACTAACAAATTGAATGTTTTTTGGCGGACTAACGAATTGAAGGGTTATTAGTGAACTAACGAATGGAAGGGTTGGTTATTAGTGAACTACCAAATTGAAGGGTTACTGGTGAACTAACAAATTGAAGGGTTATTGGTGAACTAACAAATTGAAGGTTTATTAGTGAACTAACAAATTGAAGAGTTATTGGTGAACTAACGAATTGAAAGGTTATTGGTGAATTAACGAATTGAAGGGTTGGTTATTGGTGAACTAACAAATTGAAGGTTTTTTGGCGGACTAACGAATTGAAGGGTTATTGGTGAACTAACGAATTGAAGGGTTGGTTATTAGTGAATTAACAAATTAAAAGGTTATTGGTGAACTAACGAATTGAAGGGTTATTAGTGAACTAACAAATTGAAGGGTTATTAGTGAACTAACAAATTAAAGGGTTATTGGTGAACTAACGAATTGAAGGGTTATTAGTGAACTAACAAAATGAAGGGTTATTGGTGTTCTAATAAATTAAAGGGTTATCGGTGAACCAACAAATTGAAGGGTTATTGTTGAACTAACGAATTGAAGGGTTGGTTATTAGTGAACTAACAAATTGAAGGTTTTTTGACGGACTAACGAATTGAAGGGTTATTGGTGAACTAACGAATGGAAGGGTTGGTTATTAGTGAACTACCAATTTGAAGGGTTACTGGTGAACTAACAAATTGAAGGGTTATTGGTTGAACTAACGAATTGAAGATTTATTAGTGAACTAACAAATTGAAGGGTTATTGGTGAACTAACGAATTGAAGTGTTATTGGTGAACTAACGAATTGAAGGGTTAGTTATTTGTGAACAAACAAATTAAAGGGTTATTGGTGAACTAACAAATTGAAGGGTATTGAAGAACTAAAGCCAGCTATTTGTGGACTAAGAAACTAAAGAACTCGGATGGTACAACGAACTATAGGCCTTTTGGTCGACATGTGATATTTTATACGAGTCTATACATATATATACAAAAGGAAGATTGAAGGTATAACAACGAACGATAATTCGTTTAGTTTTTCCGTACGTTTTTTTTTTTAAAATAATTGCCAATGATCACATACAACTTAGATGAATGAACGTATTAATTCAACAGAACGTCAATTTTTTCTTCATATATGTGAATATATTTAAGAGGAATAGAGATAAAGGGAAGCAAATAGAAAAAAATACCAGGCAGCTTAAGAGAATGGCTTGGCAGAAGGTCAATAACAGAAATGATAAATAACTGCCGTGATCGAAAGTTGTGGAGAGACGTGATCACTACGCCAGCAGGCCCGGTACTTGATGATGATGATATGTGAATAATATGTCTAGAATTCATTGTTGTAATTATTAACTTTTTTATCATTAACATCGTTGGCATCATCATCATGATTATATTCATCATAGTCACTTAAGCATCATCTTCAGCTTTTTATATATAATTATAGTCATCGTTTTAATTTGCGCTGTATACATCACATTAATTGAGAGCCGCGATAGCTCAGTGGTTAGTGAAAAGGACAACAAAGGACAAGAGGTCGGGGATGATCCTGATCGACTGTTTCTTGGTTCACCCAACCTTAAATGGGTACCGAATTATTTTTTCTGCTAAAGTACAGCGGTACGGACGTAATACTGACCACATTACCCCAAAAATCCTTGCCGAAGGTCTGTCAAAAAGATGGTCACTAACAACATATTCCCTATACGCCACTTGGCGTGACGAGGCTCTTTACTTTACTTACATCACAGTAATTATCGTCACACTCATCAACATCATTATATTCATCACCGTCTGCATTATCATCGGTGTCGTCTTTAACCATATTTAACGCTTAACGGTCATCACAGTCCCCATATTCATCAGTATATTTTTCATTAATATCATTATCACCGTCATCATCGGAACCATCTTCATAGCTTTCATTATCATTGCCTTACCCCCATCGGTAAAATCATCATCATAGCTGTCATTATCATTGTCTTACCCCCATCGGTAAAATCATCATCATTATCATTCTTAGAGCCGTAGTAAACACAGTTTATCCCTGATACTTCAGTTGATTTGCTCATCTGTGTCTTTCCATGAAGATAAAATACACAAGCTTCTTCTATTTTACACTCAAAGTGATAAGAATAAGCTCTATCTTCTTATTTTAAAATTTTTGTGGTTACAAATTAAATATTGCATCTCCCGATACTCTCAGATTGCCCATTTATCTCATCCTTTATATTGCGAGCATTAACGATGAAAGTATCATTTATAAGCAAATATTTATTTTAGCTCAAATAACAACGTTTTGTGTGTGGTGTCGCGAACTGAGACCACCTCCATAAAATGTCAATTGTAAGAATGAGTGGTATGTTCTAAGCTCATTACATCTTCATCCTTCATCATCACCATCATCATTGTCATCATCGTCATTGTCATCATCATCATTAGCGTCATTATTATCATCATCATCAAGTCACATGTCTTTTGCAGAACGTTGCATTGACCACAACACCGTTTGAAAGAATATATGTCTCTAGCCAGATCTCCGGCTTCTTCTGTTGCCATCGTCAAGGTCTCCTTGATGTCCTGATACCACCATCTTCTTGATCTGCCTCTGATGCGTCGTCCAGGAACCATACCTACCATTATTGCTCTTTCCAGCTCGCTGTATCTGTTGACGTGACCATAGTATTTAAATTTCCTCTGTAGAATGATGTTTATAAGCCAGTTATTTGTAATATTTATTGTGTAAACGATGAATAATATTCACGATTTGAACTAAAATATCATTATGAAATAAGACCAACACCTGTGGGTAGTGTAGTGGTTAGTGAAATAAGGACAAGAGGCCGAGTTTGATCCTCATCAATGGCTTCCGGGTTCACTTACCTTAAAGTGGGTACCATTTTTTTTTTATTGGAAAGGGATATAGCACTGGCCAATGTTGACCGGGAGCCGCGATAGCTCAGTTATTAGCGAACTGGACTACAAAGGACAAGAGGTAGGGTTCAATCCCAACCGACGGCTTCCGGGTTCACCCAGCCTTAAACGGGTACTGGAATTTTTCTGGGAAAGTAAAGCGGCATGGGCGTAATACCGACCACAGTACCCCAAAAATCATGTGCTGAAGGTCTGTAAAATGTATGGTCACTAACACCATATTTCCTATACTCAACTTGGTGTGACGAAGTTACTTTACTTTACTTTACTTTACTTTACTTTACTTTACTTTACTTTACTTTACTTTACTTTACTTTTTACTTTACTTTACTTTACTTTACTTTACTTTACTTTACTTTACTTTACTTTACTTTAATGTTGACCATATTGCCTAATGCAATAATGCTGCGAATATAATTGTTTAATTATGAAAAAAGAGGACACTGGCACCATATTCTCTCTGTTCTACCAGGTGGTGTGATAGTGGTACTTTCGTGTTTTTATTTTATTTATAACCCACACATAATCATTATAGTTTAGCATCATCATCGTTGTTATCATCAGTGTAGCTGCCATCATAATATTCATTGCCATTTTAATGGTTGCCATTATCATTTTTTCATCATAATTGAGGTCATCATCACACGATTATTATTATCATCATCAATATCCTCATCGTTAGCCATCATTAACATAATCTTAACATCGTTATCGTATTGTCATCATCATAATTACAGTAATCATTTACATCATCCTCAACACAATAAGTACTATCATCATCATCACTAAGTTTACATCATTTCTAGAAGCACACATCATCAACAAATCATTTCTACTTCTTCCATCCAAACTTAAAATCATCCCACCTCATTCTTTCCTCCTTCTGTCATTCTCTGTGTTTCTGATTCTTTTTTTCATTGCAGGCTTTCCCCGAATTCTATTTTCCCCTGTGGATTCCAAAACATGACCTGTATTATAAACTCCTTTATTGCTCATCATTATCATCATCATCATCATGTGCCATACCGGTTGGCGCAGGCGATAATGCCCTTCCACAATCTTCCATCTACAGTGCATCGTATTAGTTCTGTTGTTGACTGTTTGTCATACCATGATACCAAACTAATCTATATAACATTTATTGCTATAATGTTAAAATTAAAGGCTAAAGTTAAAATAAATATCTAATGACTGTGTTTTGTTTTACTTTGGTAACTATTAAGAACTGTCAATACTTTTACGCAACCACATACGGTTAGCACTAAGACGTTGGGGCCACGTTCCGACCACAAGTGAGGACACAGACGGACCAATAATCCATAATTTCTCTGTGGTCCTCTGGCTCGCTAATTCAAGTCTTCGATCTGCGACGTGTCTCTGTGTAACTGGCATTTCTGGGCCTGGAATTCGGGATTTGAGAAGAGATGAGTATGATGAAGCGAGAGAGTGTGAGAGAGAGAGAGAGAGAGAGAGAGAGAGGGAGAGGGAGAGGGAGAGGGAGGGAGAGATAGAAATGTGATTAGTTTGGCACTCTTCGTGGTGAGTCATGCTTGTATTTAATGGGAAATGGGTTATGGTTTAAAAATAAACTGGGTTTTAAAATACGTGCTTTGCTCTATTGATCGTCGTAGACAAAAGAAAATCAAACTGTCAATAAAGCAATCTGCAGTGTGTCTATAGAGTAGTGTTTTTAGTATAATCTCTTATGTACCTCTAGTGCTGTTGGTAGTACAATTTGTAATGTCTATGGAGTAGTGTTTTTAGTATAATCTCTTATGTACCTCTAGTGCTGTTGGTAGTACAATTTGTAATGTCTATAGAGTAGTGTTTTTAGTATAATCTCTTATGTACCTCTAGTGCTGTTGGTAGTACAATTTATAATGTCTATAGAGTAGTGTTTTTAGTATAATCTCTTATGTACCTCTAGTGCTGTTGGTAGTACAATTTATAATGTCTATAGAGTAGTGTTTTTAGTATAATCTCTTATGTACCTCTAGTGCTGTTGGTAGTACAATTTGTAATGTCTATAGAGTAGTGTTTTTAGTATAATCTCTTATGTACCTCTAGTGCTGTTGGTAGTACAATTTGTAATGTCTATAGAGTAGTGTTTTTAGTATAATCTCTTATGTACCTCTAGTGCTGTTGGTAGTACAATTTGTAATGTTTATAGAGTAGTGTTTTTAGTATAATCTCTTATGTACCTCTAGTGCTGTTGGTAGTACAATTTGTAATGTTTATAGAGTAGTGTTTTTAGTATAATCTCTTATGTACCTCTAGTGCTGTTGGTAGTACAATTTGTAATGTCTATAGAGTAGTGTTTTTAGTATAATCTCTTATGTACCTCTAGTGCTGTTGGTAGTACAATTTGTAATGTCTATAGAGTAGTGTTTTTAGTATAATCTCTTATGTACCTCTAGTGCTGTTGGTAGTACAATTTGTAATGTTTATAGAGTAGTGTTTTTAGTATAATCTCTTATGTACCTCTAGTGCTGTTGGTAGTACAATTTGTAATGTTTATAGAGTAGTGTTTTTAGTATAATCTCTTATGTACCTCTAGTGCTGTTGGTAGTACAATTTGTAATGTTTATAGAGTAGTGTTTTAGTATAATCTCTTATGTACCTCTAGTGCTGTTGGTAGTACAATTTGTAATGTTTATAGAGTAGTGTTTTTAGTATAATCTCTTATGTACCTCTAGTGCTGTTGGTAGTACAATTTGTAATGTTTATAGAGTAGTGTTTTTAGTATAATCTCTTTCTTGTGTACCACTAGAACGAATTTGTAATATCTATAAAGCAGCTTTTATTAAAAATGTAGTATTGATACAACATTTGGTAGTATACACTATATAGTGTGTATAAAAAGTAGTTAGTATTATAATCTGTAGTGTGTCTAGAAATAATCGGTAGTGTAGTTTGTAATATGAATTGAAAACAATCGGTTGTTATGATCTGTAGTGTCTACAAGAGTAAGTAATAATCTTTAGAATATCTAAGCAGCAAATGGTAACTTCTCTTTTCACCTTTTAATTATCAATATTTCCCTCCTCCATTTAATTATCAATATCTCCCTCCTCCATTTAATTACCAATATTTCCCTCTTCCATTTAATTATCAATATCTCCCTCCTCCATTTAATTATCAATATCTCCCTCCTCCATTTAATTATCAATATCTCCCTCCTCCATTTAATTATCAATATCTCCCTCCTCCATTTAATTATCAATGTCTTTTCCTCCATTAATAACCAATATAGCCCTAACGCATTTGATTGTCGACATTCCCCTCCTCAATTCGATTATCAATATCTCTCTACTCTATTTGATTATCAGTGTCTTTTCCTGTATTTGATTATCAATATCTCCCTATCCCATCTAATTATTAATATTTCAATCCTCAATTTAATTATCAATGTCTAACAAACTCCATTAACTTATCAATATCTATCTCCTCCATTTAATTATCAATGTCTAACAAACTCCATTAACTTATCAATATCTATCTCCTCCATTTAATTATCAATGTCTAACAAACTCCATTAACTTATCAATATCTATCTCCTCCATTTAATTATCAATGTCTAACAAACTCCATTAACTTATCAATATCTATCCCCTCAATTTAATTATCAATGTTTAACAAACTCCATTAACTTATCAATATCTATCTCCTCCATTTAATTATCAATGTCTAACAAACTCCATTAACTTATCAATATCTATCCCCTCAATTTAATTATCAATGTCTAACAAACTCCATTAACTTATCAATATCTATCTCCTCTATTTAATTATCAATGTCTAACAAACTCCATTAACTTATCAATATCTCCCTGGTCCATTTGATTAACAATATCTCCACCTTCATTTAATTATCAATATTTCCATCCTCATGTAAGCATCAATATCTCTCTCCTCCATTTAACCATCAATTTCTCTCTCCTCAATTTAATCATCAAAATCTCTTCTCCATTTAATCATCAATATTTCCATCTTCCATTTATTCATCCATATCTCCCTCCTCCAATTATTCATCAATATCTCCCTCCTCCATTTAATTATCAACATCTCCCTCCTCAATTTTATTATCAATGTCTTTCTCCTCAATTTAACTATCAACGTCTTTTTCCATTTAATGATCAATATATCCCTCCTCTATTTGATCATCAATGTCTTCCTCATCCATTTATTAAAGAATATATCCCTCCTCTATTTAATATTCAATATCTCCCGTCTCTATTTAATCATCAATATCTCCCTCCACTATTTAATCATCAATATCTCTCTTCTCTATTTACTCATCAATATATCCCTGCTCTATTTAATCATCAATATCTCCCTTCTCTATTTAATCATCAATATATCCCTCCTCTATTTATTCATCAATATCTCCCGTCTCTATTTAATCATCAATATCTCCCTCCACTATTTAATCATCAATATATCCCTCCGCTATTTAATCATCAATATCTCCCTTCTCTATTTAATCATCAATATCTCCCTTCTCTATTTAATCATCAATATATCCCTCCACTATTTAATCATCAATATCTCTCTTCACTATTTAATCATCAATATCTCTCTTCTCTATTTAATCAGCAATATCTCCCTTCTCTATTTAATCATCAATATCTCCCTCCACTATTTAATCATCAATATATCCCTCCTCTATTTAATCATCAATATCTCCCTTCTCTATTTAATCATCAATATATCCCTCCACTATTTAATCATCAATATCTCTCTTCTCTATTTAATCATCAATATCTCCCTTCTCTATTTAATCATCAATATCTCCCTTCTCTATTTAATCATCAATATATCCCTCCACTATTTGATCATCAATATCTCCCTTTTCTATTTAATCATCAATATATCCCTTCTCTATTTAATCATCAATATATCCCTTCTCTATTTACTCATCAATATATCCCTCCACTATTTGATCATCAATATATCCCTCCACTATTTAATCATCAATATATCCCTCCACTATTTAATCATCAATATATCCCTCCACTATTTAATCATCAATATATCCCTCCACTATTTAATCATCAATATATCCCTTCTCTATTTAATCATCAATATCTCCCTTCTCTATTTAATCATCAATATATCCCTCCACTATTTGATCATCAATATCTCCCGTCTCTATTTAATCATCGTCGTCCTCGTCCATTTATTCAAGAATATACCCCTCCTCCATTTATCAATATACCCCTCCTCCATTTATCAATATACCCCTCCTCCATTTATCAATATACCCCTCAACCATTTATCAATATACCCCTCCTCCATTTATCAATATGCACATCCTCCACTTGTCAATATTTTCTCCCCTCATTTAGTTGTCAATGTTGTATATTTAATCCTGGATATATCCCTTCTCTATTTGATTACTAATCATTCAAGTTTATTCTTCTCCTCTACAATTTATTATATTACATTATGTATTTATGAATTGCACTGTATTTATTGTAGACTTTTACTTTATTTTTTATTTTATAAATGGAGAAGATTGCGCTGCCATGAACTCAATGGCGCATACCTGGAGAAATCAAAGGGCGAGTAATTAATCACTGGATTGTGCTAGGATAACAAGCAATGTCTTCTAATATGCCTCTTCATCTGTGCAGATTGATGGATTCCCAAACATATTCTCTATATGAAGAAGGACCACACGACGAAAAAAGACCCCTACTACGACACAAAGACATTTGTATAGGTGATTGAAGGTGTTTATAATTAATATATATATATCTCTCTCACTCTCTCTCTCTCTCTCTCTCTCTGCGACCAGGACTCAATCAGAGTAGGATCCCAGACTCTCATGTGAAGTCAGCTGTCAGGTTAAGTGTGTTGATCGCCCCCACAGGCAGAACATCACAATTAGATTCTGCCAGATCCACTCTGATTGAACACCCGTTAAAACGTTGCACTGTGTTCTGCGCCAGTGGCCCAGTGCATCTGATTTCAGCCAGCATTTTATTCAGGTTTGCATTCCTTAGCCTTTGATTGTCTCCAATCTTCCTAATTAATTAATATAACCGACAAAGAAGAGCTGGCTACAGACCCCATCCATTTGGAGTCAGATAGTGATTGTATTGTAATGTAGTATAGGGTGTTTATAAAGTCTCACTACACTTGGTATCTAGGTCAATTTATGTTATGACGTCATCACAATATGTGCTCAATGGTAAGTTCATTTGTTGCGACAGTTTCTAATGACTTGTCTGGACTTTAAGGATTCTGTCTGGATATCTAAACATATTTCATCATTCACAGCAGGCCTACCAGATCGTGGAGCATCTTCCACATTTCCAGTAGCAATAAACTTATTCAACAAATTTCATTGACAGTGGGAGCACATATTGTGATGACGTCATAAACATTTTTTTCAAATTGACCTAGATACAAGTGTAGTGAGACTTTATCTGTATAATGCTATGTTATGTTATGTTATGTTAGAATTATCTTCATTGCATTCCTGAAACATACAAAGGCGCTCCAGTTTTCTCCTGAAAATACTAAGAACTCTGAAAAGAACATTGATTCACGTGGTCGAACTCGTTAGTGCAGCCTGTGTTCCATTACACACTGTAAATGCTGGCATGAAAGCAGGAGAACATAAACTGTGACAGTCTGCTGTTTCTAGACGTGCATGCAAGCAAAGGTAGCCTCTGGTATGATCATTACAGGGACAGCCAATTTTGTGTCTACGAAGACTGAGAGCAACACACCGCCACTAGGACTTGTGTGTATTTCCTCCCCGTTATTTTGCTCCTCGCCTCTTCCTTTTCATAAAGCTTCTTCCTCGCCCGTTTCATTTCCTTTGTTTTCTCATTCCTTTTCGAGTAGGGACTACACTACCTTCTATAGCAGGCTTTTAACATGAATATACCTTCTATAACAAGCTCTTAACAAGAAAATACCTTCTATAATAAGCTCTTAACATGCAAATACCTTATTTAACAAGGTCTTAACATGCAAATACCTTCTATAAATGCAAATACATTATATCATCATCATCATGTGCCATACACATGGCGTAGGCGATCATGTCGTTCCACAATCTTCTATTTACTGTCCATCATATCAGTTCTGTTGACTGCTTTCCATGCCATGACACCAAGTTATCCAGTATTGTCTCTCTTTGTCGTCAGCGATTTCTCTTTCCTTTTATTTTGCCAGTTCTAACCAAGTATTCCAATTTTCCTCTTCTCATGATGCGCCCAAAAAATGTTGATTGTTTCTTTCTGATGTTTTTAGGAGTTCCCATTTTGTGTTGGCCGCTTTGAGAATTTCTTCATTGGTCTTTTTAGCTGTCCAGGAAATTTTCAACATTTTTCTGTGGGCTCTAATCGTCTTTTCATTTGTTTGTCTACTGTCCACGATTCGCTTCTATAGGTCAGAATTGGCTCTATATAGCACAAATGAACTCTCTTTCTCACTTCTATTGACATAGATTTATTGCATAAGATATTTTTTAATTTTCTGAAATGCTATTTTGACCTGAGCTGTTCTGCTTTTTATTTCTCTGATGCATTTTCCATCTGATGTTATTATTGTGCCCAAGTATTTGATGCGTTGCACTTGTTTCAGATTTGTCCTGTTTATTTTTATGCTGCATGATGGTGATGATTGTTTCTTTGATATGACCATTACTTCAGTTTTCTTACTATTCAGACTGAGACCTTTTCTATTACTTCTATTCTATAACAAGCTCTTTACATGAAACTCTTTTCTATAAAGGTCAAGGTAAAGTACGAGACTTGAACCGGCGTCTTAGCACGCGAGTTTCCACCCATATGTGCTCGGCCGCCTATCCAGAAATGTTCGGATATTTCTGTATAGTGTCGCCTCAAGCATCTAAACTCAGATGCGAGGTAACATTCCTCACCTTCCCAGGGTAATACCCTGGTACCCATTTCCGTTCCAACGGCTGGGTCGACCGTGAGGGTATTTTTTTAATTCAAACCACGAGTACAATTCACACTGCTCCCAGCGGGAATCGAACACGGGTTGTCCGAACGTCGGTAGTCCAGTTGAGTGGTTTTCCCAACTAGGCTACCGAGGCCCCCATATATTTTCTATAATAAGCTCTTAACATGCAACCACCTTTAATAACGCCAAGTAACTTGCAACTACCTTTTGTAACAACCACGTAACATGCAACCACCTTTTGTAACAACCACGTAACATGCAACCACCTTTAATAACACCAAGTAACTTGCAACTATCTTTTGTAACAACCACGTAACATGCAACCATCTTTTGTAACAACCAATTACCTAGCAACTACCTTTTGTAATAACCACGTAACATGCAACCACTTTTTGTAACAACCACGTAACATGCAGCCACCGTTTGTAACAACAACGTAACATGCAACCATCTTTTATAACAATCACGTAACATGCAACCACCTTTTATAACAACCACGTAACATGCAACCACCTTTTATAACAACCACGTAACATGCAACCACCTTTTATAACAACCACGTAACATGCAACAACCCTTTATAACAACAATGTAACATACTTTCCTTCTTCTGAGAGCCAAATGAACTTTTCAATGACTGACAACATGCGTGATGTATTTTCCGGAAGGAACGATTTCTAAAACAGCCAAAACATCTCAATCACACCAAAGAAAAAAAAAACAGAACAAAACAAATGTTGTCCACCCCCTTAATCATTGCGGCCCACGTGTTGAGAATCCTGAGTAATGACGTCAGGGGGTGCGATCCCAATGAGTAACAAACTGTGTGGCGACCAGAGAGGCCTAAGGGAGACTGTCAATTCTTGAAGGGAGATTGATTCAATGTTAAAAGTGCGACCAAACTTTTGTATTCTCAGCCTGGTTAGTTTTAACAGCTATGGCTTTGGTTGGAAACTTATTTTACATTCACTTTTTAGTGAATTTACGACAAACGTCAAGATACATAACACCAGGGCTAAAAGTAAGAATAGCACAAATGTTATATTTTATCAATATGCCTCTCTCAAATAAGAGCAGGGCTGAAACTAAGAATAGCAAAATGTTACATCTTCTCAATATTCCTCCCCGGTGCAGAAACATGGACATTAGACAAGAAAACAGAACAGAGAATTGAAATCTTTGAAATGTGGATTTATAGAAGAATATGTAGAATTGGATTGAAAGAAAAGAAAACAAACGATGAAGTTTTAAAACAACTGAAAATAAAAATAGAACTACTAAATACAATCAAGACAAGACAAATGAAATTTTTGGGTCATGTTAAAAGACACAACAGCCTACAAAAAGTAAAATTGGAAGGGAAAATGCAGGGTAAAAGAGGCAGAGGCAGACCAAGACTAACATATACGAGTAACATCATACGATGGACAAGTCAATCTATGACAACCTGCACCATCAAAGCATAAAACAGAGTGGAATGGCGATCCATGGTTGCCAACCCTTGTTGCGGAGATGGCACTCGATGATGATGATGATGATGAAGATGTTGATGATAATGATGATGATTCCTCTCTGTTGAAGAAAAATGGACATATTCCCTAGACGACATACTACCGGACATACGAGGCTTTGTATTGTTGGTATTATTTCTTGCAGCAGGATCTAATCATCAAATATTGTCCCTCTGTCAAGATAATCTTCATCCCAACGTTGTGCTACCAATGCCAGACCTGGACTCTTGATGTAAGAGAAAAAGGAAAATAACCTCCACAGAGATGAAATGTGTTAGACAAATGACTGGAAACAGTCTGAGAGATAAGATCAGAAATGAAGAACTGAGAACAAATCTAGTAATAGCCCCCGCCATAGAATATATATATATACTGTATATACAATAGAAACAACAGGTAACATAGTTCGGCCACGTGACAAGGCAGAAAGATCAAAACACAACAAGCCTTCAACAAATGTTAGAACACCAAATCCAAAGGCCGACCACGAAAAAAGATGGATTGACGGAATATTAAAAATACTAGGAAACAACAGCAACAGAGGCAAACAGAAGAGCAAAAGACCGCAAATTATATCTCCCCTCGACGCTGAAAGGCAAATAAGGAAGGAAGGAAAGAAGAAGAAGATGAAAGTCTAGCAAATTAGTTTTTGAGCTGTGGGACTCCGCCTGCTACGCCATATTTTATTTATTTGAAATAAAAATATTTAAATATAGAGTAAACTAATTAGTTATAATAAATAGCATTTTTAAAATTTCAAATTTCAAATGTTTCATTAAGTTCAAAAGAGCACAACTTCTGTGACAGACGCTTCTCGACTATGTCAGTCACAACACGCTGTGGCACTTATTTTGGAGCAGGTATTCTTTGCATGGAATCATTATCATTGCAGTCAGGAATTCCCCATATTCGCTCCAGTACTTGTCATATTTCCCAAAATTCACCAGTAAATTCCGTTGGCAAGGTCGCTCCGTGCACGTCCTCCTCGCCCCCACAGGCGACGATGACAACCTCCTTGGTCATCTTTTACTACATAGTGGCACGTATCAGGGTATTCTTTACTCCCCTCACCGAGGGGGCCACACATAGTTCAGGACAACAGATATCTGAGAGATGATAAATAAACATAATTAAACAGAACTATTTCATGATCAAAGGGACAAGAAACCAGTTATAAAATGTACATCAGGCTATAAAATCTTAAAATCTGAGGTGGAAAAAGCTATAAAAACAATGAAAAGGGGAAAAGCGGCAGGACCTGAAAGCATACAGATAGAGATGATACAGGCACTTGAAGATTTTGGCATTGAAGTGATTACAGACATATGCAACGACATATACCACACAGGATACATACCAAATGAACTGAAAACATCAACTTTCATTGCATTGCCTAAAAAGAATGGTGCAGTTGAATGCAGTGACTTTAGAACAATAAGCCTAATGAGCCATGTTACAAAAATCTTGCTAAAAGTTATACAAGGAAGGATTCAAAATAAAATCAATACTGAATTAGATGAGCAGCAATTTGGATTTAGGAAAAATAGCGGGACAAAAGAAGCCATATTCTGCATGAGAACATTAATCGAAAAATACACAGAAGTAAACAAACCAATATATGCCTGCTTCATAGACTACACCAAAGCTTTTGATAGAGTACACCACAAACAACTTATAGAATGCCTAAAAGAGATACATCTAGATGACATGGATATACGACTAATATGCAATCTATACTGGGAGCAAACAGCAATAATAAAATATAACAAAGAGTTCTCTACACCCATTGATATAAAAAGAGGAGTAAGACAAGGATGCATCCTATCACCAAGCTTGTTCAATCTATACACTGAGCAAATCTTTAAAAACATCATAGAGATGCCAGGCCTACAAATTAATGGAAAGATAATCAATAACCTAAGATATGCTGATGATACTGTACTACTAGCAGAAAATCCTAAAGACCTACAACAATTACTTAATGAAATAAACACGACAAGCAAAAAATATGGACTAGATATGAATATCAAAAAGACTAAAACTATGATCATAAACAAAGAAAATACTCAAAACCCACGAGTGGATATCAAAATTGAAGGAATAGACCTTGAGACAGTTCAGAACTATAACTACCTTGGACATACTATAACCAGTGATGGAAAATGCACAACTGAAATAAACAAAAGAATAGGAATGGCAAAAAGTAATTTTAATGTCATGAAGGACATACTAACATCAAAACAAATAACACCAGAGCTAAAACTAAGAATAGCAAAATGTTACATCTTCTCAATATTCCTATATGGTGCTGAAACATGGACATTAGACAAGAAAACAGAACAGAGAATTGAAGCCTTTGAAATGTGGATATATAGAAGAATAGGTAGAATTGGATGGAAGGAAAAGAAAACAAATGACAAAGTCTTAAAACAACTAAAAATGAAAAGAGAACTTCTGAACACAATTAGAACAAGACAAATGCGATTCTTAGGCCATGTTAAAAGACACAACAGCCTACTGAAAGTGATCCTGGAGGGGAAAATACAAGGTAAAAGAGGCAGAGGCAGACCAAGATTAACATGGACGAGTAACATCAAAAGATGGACAAATCAACCGATGACAACCTGCACCATCAAAGCAAGAGATAGAGCAAAATGGCGCTCCATGGTAGCCAACCTTCGTTGCGGAGACGGCACTCAATGATGATGATGATTTATAATAGATTTGTAATAAGTTTGCACTAGATTTGTAATAAGTTTCACTTCTTTATTTCTTAAAAAAAAGGCTGCAAAAACGGTTATTTCTCTGTGGAGACAAATAATAAATGAATATTATAAAAGAGGGGGAGCCGCGATAGCTCAGCGGTTAGTGAACTTGACTACAAAAGACAAAAGGTAGGATTCGATCCCAACCGACGGCTTCCGGGTTCATCCAGCCTTTAATGGGTACCGGATTTTTTCTGGGAAAGTGAAGCGACACGGGCGTAATACCGACCACATTACCCCAAAAATCATGTGCTGAAGGTCTGTAAAATTTATGGTCACTAACACCATATCCCCTATACGCCACTTGACGTGACGGGGGTACTTTTTTTTTTTATTATAAAAGAGAGAAACTTCCGAGGCGATAATCAGCGAATCAATTTAGAGGAAGAGGTATGTTTACAGCACTCGGGAAAAAATGACATATAATCAACAACAGAAAAGAAACTAAGAACAAAATATGGTCCGAAGTAGGATCGAACCCGTTCTCAGTGGCACGAGAAGCCAAACGCTAGGGAACACTGCCAAATGAGCTAACTACGACACTTTCAGTTAGCTGAGTTGACCGTGTTCTCTAGTGTTTGGCTTCTCTTGGCAAGCCGTTGCGCCACTGAGTGCAGGTTCGATCCTGCTTCGGACCATATATTGTTCTTAGTTTCTTTTCTGTTGTTGATTATTTTGTCATTTTTTTCTGAGTGCTGTAAACATTCCTCTTCCTATTACTCGTTGGGCGGCCATATTTACACTACATTTGTGACGTAATTTACTTGTCTCCACCAAACGTCATTTATCACAATATTTCGAATTGACAGAACAACACTTGGAAGTTTTCAATTTTATAGAAAATTGTAAGTTTTTATTTGACTACTCTCTGAATAATTCTTTGTTTTTTTAAATGCAGCTGTGTGTGAAGGGGATTGGCCGTTAACGTCACAGTACTCAATCAGAGATGATCAATATGCAGCCATTTTGGAATTAGATTAGATCAGTCAATGACTGGCATCAGTTATTGTTTAAGTGACAGGATGTACACCACTGTTACTCTGTGGGGTTGTTAATTGTCAACTGTCTCGACTTATGTTCTTCTTCTTCTTCCTCAACTTCTTCGACTTCTTCTTCCTTCTCTTCATCTTCTTATTCTGTCTGTTCTTCTTCCTCGATCTCTTCTTCTTCTTCTTCCTCCTCCTCTTCTTCTTCCTCCTTAACTTCTTCTTCCTCCTCCTCTTCTTCTTCCTGCTCTTCTTCCTCGATCTCTTCCTCTTCTTCCTCCTTTTCTTCTTCTTCCTCCTTAACTTCTTCTTCTTCCTCCTCCTCTTCTTCTTCCTCTTCTTCTTCCTCCTCTTCTTCTTCCTCCTTAACTTCTTCTTCTTCCTCATCCTCTTCTTCCTCCTCTTCTTCTTCCTCCTTAACTTCTTCTTCTTCCTCCTCTTCTTCTTCCTCCTTTTCTTCTTCCTCCTTAACTTCTTCTTCCTCCTTAACTTCTTCTTCCTCCTTAACTTCTTCTTCCTCCTTAACTTCTTCTTCCTCCTTAACTTCTTCTTCCACCTCTTCTTCTTCCTCCTCTTCTTTTTCTTCCTTTTCTTCTACCTCATTAACTTCTTCTTCCTCCTTAACTTCTTATTTTTCTTCCTCTTCTTCTTCTTCCTCCTCCTCTTCTTCCTCCTTAACTTCTTCTTCCTCCTTAACTTCTTCTTCTTCCTCCTCCTCTTCTTCTGCCTTAACTTCTTCTACTTCCTCCTTAACTTCTTCTTCATCCTCCTCTTCTTCTTCCTCCTCTTCTTCTTCCTCCTTAACTTCTTATTCTTCCTCCTCTTCTTCTTCCTCCTCTTCCTCTTCCTCCTTAACTTCTTCTACTTCCTCCTCTTCTTCTTCCTCCTCTTCTACTTCCTCCTCTTCTTCTTCCTCCTTAACTTCTTCTACTTCCTCCTCTTCTTCTTCCTCCTTAACCTCTTCTTCTTCCTCCTCTTCTTCTTCCTCCTTAACTTCTTCTTCTTCCTCCTCTTCTTCTTCCTCCTTAACTTCTTCTTCTTCCTCCTCTTCTTCTTCCTCCTCTTCTTCTTCCTCCTTAACTTCTTCTTCTTCCTCCTCCTCTTCTTCTTCCTCCTTAACTTCTTCTTCTTCCTCCTCTTCTTCTTCCTCCTCTTCTTCTTCCTCCTTAACTTCTTCTTCTTCCTCCTTAACTTCTTCTTCCTCCTCTTCTTCTTCCTCCTCTTCTTCTTCTTTCTCTTCTTCTTCCTCCGTAACTTCTTCTTTCTCCTTAACCTCTTCTTCTTCCTCCTCTTCTTCTTCCTCCTCTTCTTCTTCCTCCTTAACTTCTTCTTCTTCCTCCTTAACTTCTTCTTTCTCCTCTTCCTCTTCGTCTTATCCTTCCTCTTTATCTCCTTCTTCTTCCTCCTCTTCTTCTTCTTTCTCTTCTTCTTCCTCCGTAACTTCTTCTTTCTCCTTAACCTCTTCTTCTTCCTCCTCTTCTTCTTCCTCCTCTTCTTCTTCCTCCGTAACTTCTTCTTCCTCCTTAACCTCTTCTTCTTCCTCCTCTTCTTCTTCCTCCTCTTCTTCTTCCTCCTTAACTTCTTCTTCTCCCTCCTCTTCTTCTTCCTCCTTAACTTCTTCTTCTTCCTCCTCTTCTTCTTCCTCCTTAACTTCTTCTTCTTCCTCCTCTTCTTCTTCCTCCTCTTCTTCTTCCTCCTTAACTTCTTCTTCTTCCTCCTTAACTTCTTCTTTCTCCTCCTCCTCTTCTTCTTATCCTTCCTCTTTATCTCCTTCTTCCTCCTCCTCTTCTTCTTCCTCCTTAACTTCTTCTTCTTCTTCCTTAACTTCTTCCTCTTCCTCCTCTTCTTCTTCCTCCTCTTCTTCTACCTCCTCTTCTTCTTCCTCCTTAACTTCTTCTTCTTCCTCCTTAACTTCTTCTTCTTCCTCCTTAACTTCTTCTTTCTCCTCTTCCTCTTCTTCTTATCCTTCCTCTTTATCTCATTCTTCCTCCTCCTCTTCTTCCTCCTCCTCTTCTTCTTCCTCCTCTTCTTCTTCCTCCTCTTCTTCTTCCTCCTCTTCTTCTTCCTCTTTAACTTCTTCTTCTTCCTCCTTAACTTCTTTTCTTCCTCCTTAACTTCTTCTTTCTCCTCTTCCTCTTCTTCTTATTCTTCATCTTTATCTCCTTCTTCTTCCTCTTCTTCTTCTCCCTCCCATTTATCTCCTTCTTCCTCCTTCTCTACTTCACCCTTTTGAACTTCCTGTACAGCGTTGAGCTTCAACAAACAGTTCCGATATCATTTTTTTCATAACTTTTTCAAATGCTTTCTTTTGACGTACCAGTATATGAACCACAGTTCAGCAACTATTGACAACAATAATTGATCTAGTCCTTCACTTGATGCAGTAACGGACATCTAATCCTGAATGATAACTTCGTTGGTAGATAAAGTGAAATATTTATCACTCCTGCACTGTTTACAACTAGTGATGAAATCATGTTGCTGTTTCTTATATGCCTCAAGCGAGGCGGTTGTTTTGAAGCTGCGATTGTGACACCAACTGTATTATCTATTTCAACGATTTTTATGGAAGACTAAAAGCTACTCGACGATGAACAATTCATCATCATCATCATCATAAAATACCATGCCTGCTGGCGTAGGTGGTTATGCCTCTCCACAACTTTCGATCTCGACAGTTATTTATCATTTCTGTTGTTGACCTTCTGCCGAGCCATTCTCTTCAGCTGTCTAGTAATTTTCTCTTTGTTTCCCTCTATCTCTTCGCCCCTCAATTTTCCCAGTTGTCACAATATATTCCAGCTGTTTCTTTTTCATTACATGGGCAAAAAAATGAAGATTGTTTCTTCCTAATTTTGGAAATTAGCTCTCTTTTTGCCTTGGCCTCTTTCAGGACATTTTCATTACTCTTCTTAGATGTCCATGGTATTCTCAACATTCTTCTGTAAAACCACATTTCTACAGCCTCTAGTGATTTTCTTGTCTTTTTCCTACTATTGTCAATGATTCACATCCATATGTTAAGACTGGCTTTACATAACATTTAAACACTCTTTTTCTTGTTTCTATTGTCAAACATGGATTGCCCAGTATATTCCTTATTTTATGGAAAGCTGCTTTTGCCTGATCCATTTTGCATCTTCCCTCTGTTGTACATCTACCATCTGAGGTTAACATTGTTCCAAGATATTTAAATTCATTTACCTGTTTTAATATTGTTCCGTCTTTACTGTGCATTGCGGTGAAATCTTTTTCTTTGTTGATCACATTACTTTTGTCTTTTTACTATTAAGACCGAGTTCTTTTAATTAATTAAACAATTAACAGAGAGCACTTATGTAGGCAAGGGAGCGGCGATAGCTCAGTGGTTAGTGAACTGAACTACAAAGGACAAGAGGTCGAGTTCGATCCTGATCGACGTCTTCCGGGTTCACCCAGCCTTAAATGGGTGCCGGATTTTTTCCGGGAAAGTAAAGCGGCACAGGTGTAATACCGACCACATTACCCCAAAAATCATGTGTCGAAGGCCTAGAAAAACTATGGTCACTAACACCATATTTCCCTATACGGCACTTGGCGTGACGGGGTACTTTACTTTTACTTTATGTCGCAAGTGACCATGGACATATGTTGGACATGGGATAAGAACTTTACTTTTCACTTATGTAGATAGGTAGAGCAAGAGAGAAACACTTCCCAGAACAGTTACTAGGAAAGCCCAGTAGGACTACAGAAATCATGGGACTAAGATACAACCAAAACTTACAATAACAACGGCAGTGGAAACCGTCAGTCGTGGACAGCTTTGACTCCCGCCCTATGTGCGGTCTTCGGCCCGAAAGGAATAACATGTGAACTTAACTATCGGCCTAAGAACTAATTTAGAACTAGCAGAAAGTTCTTCAAAGTGCCCTTTCCATCTCTCCATTTGTTCTCTTATATTACTAAGCAGATTTTCTTTCTTATCTTGAACAAAGGCATTGATCTGAAACATGGAGAACAACAAAATTGACAATCATGAAGACACATACTTTCATTAATGGATGCTTACGCAGAATAAAAGGATGGAAATGGCAGGACAAAATCACTAACACAGAATTATGGAAATGTACCAGTCAAATACCAGTGGATAAAGAGATACAGCGAAGACGATGGCGTTGGATAGGACATACACTGTGGAAGCCAACTGCGAGTATTACACAACAGGCCCTTTTTTGGAATCCCCAGGGGAAAAGACAAAGAGGAAGACCAACGAATTTTTGGAGAAGACAGATAGAAGCAGAGATGATGATGATGATGGGGAAGACATGGAATGATCTTAAAAGAATGGCAAGGAAACAGAACGACCTGGAAAGTGTTTGTTGAAGACCTATGATCCACAGGGAGCTGAAAGGTAGAAGAAGAAAAAGACTTGGAAATGTGTGATTTTTATCCTATGTCTCGTCTATGCCCCGAGAGAAAGAAATGTGAACTTACCCAACAGCGTAAGAACTAAATAAGAACTAAATAAGAACTAAATAGGAACTAAATAAGAACAAGCAGCCATGGAAAGCTGTGATCTCTACCCTATGTCCCGTCTTCGGCCCTGAGAGAGCTTACTACAAATACATTTATGTTGCCTTCTATAATCGTTTATGTATTACTCTTTCTTCTCTCTCTCTCTCTCTGGCATCCACCCGATGACAACTTAAGGGATTGATTGGTCTCTTCGTCATCCATCATTATGGTTATGGAAGGCCCAGGTATCACTGCAAACGAATTAGAATCCATTATTGCTCAACCGCCCGTGCTAGTGGAATCATCCGAATTACTATCTCATCTCCCAAACAAAGAAAGGAAGCTGTAGTCCCCAACATAGCAGTTTTAGCATATGCCAAAAAACATAAGGCGAAACCGCACAGAAAGTGAACACAGCTAACTGTTCCCTGTTATACGATATCATCACTCATCGCAAACAATTGGAATATCGAAACACGATAAAAACAGATGAAACGCACAGCTCACAGTGTGCACAGAGCACTTAATTCAGTAGCTCCTGCAACAAGCCGGAATTGGAAGATGAGGAAGCTGCAAAAGAAATACTTTTCAGACATAGCCTTTAATGGTTCCTGCTGCCTATCCACCATATTGACATGAAGTTCACGTCCTCCTGAAAATGAGGATGGTCACATTTTTAAAAAAAAATTGTATAGCTCTTGATGATGTGAGGACATCATTTTGACTCCAGATCCGAACTTATGAAACACAGTTAGTCGTCTGATTATCCCCGTCGCACATCAAACAACAGACCGTAAGATCTCTCTACAATGTGGAATTGTGAAATTATAAACCAGTTCACATGTCCAACCTCGATCTAACCCCCTCGATCTAGTAGCCCTCTTGCATCTGTCTTTCAAAGGACGTTAGGTGGGCGTTGATACGTTGTATTGTTGTTTACAGTAGAACTGTTATGTTTGCGTCATTTCTCCCCAGCATATCCGACATCAACACGGCATTTGTTAGTAATGAGCTGCCTTCCCTATTCAATGCCTACTATCTTGACCAGACTAGACCGGATAGTCTGTTTCTAGAGGAACCATGATGAGGTGGAGTAGACTCGGTTGGTTATGGTTCACTGATCCTGGCGTAAGCCATCAGCTATGAGTCGCTGACAGTTTCCAGCTCTGCTGCTGCCATGCGCCTTGCCTGCTAATCGTTACGTCATTGGTAACTATACTGTCACCCCATAGGACAATGCCGAGATCATTTGTGACTTTGTTACCAACCTTTAATACAATGAAAATAACATATATAATTCGCTAATTCCTGCGACCGGTACAAGCAACACCTTTTAGAAGTTCAAGAAATTCAAGAAATAAAATAATGTCATTACTTTTAAACTACTTGCACTCAACAGCGTTTTTGTCCTTTGACAGTAATCTTCCCCTCGCTTTTTTCAGTGCAATCTATTTCTCCTGCTGTCACTTTCAGTTCAATATTTCCTTTTTTATTTTATTGCTGCTGTTGATGATATTAACTCACTGACCTGTATACTTTTATCCCATTTTCTTGATATAAAGAAAAACTTGGCAAATTGCCAGAATGTCTGAAGATTTCTTGCAACTCCACTCCCTCCCCAGCCCAGATTCTTGACGTCTGCTATAGAGCTTCATTCCCCGCCACAAATTGGTGGTAAATATTTATTTGAGGAAGAATAGGAATAAATTATTACTTGCTTTTTAAATATTTACCGGGCAGCGACATAATACCCGATCTTTTAAAATATCTGCGGAATTCGAACACCATGGGAAGATTTTTGAGTATTATCATAAAAGTGATTGGGGAGCCGCGATAGCTCAGTCGTTAGTGAACTGGACTACAAAGGACAAGAGGTAGGGTTCGATCCTAACCGACGGCTTCCGATTCACCCAGCCTTAAATGGGTCATCATCATCATCATCATCAAGTTCCTGGCCTAGTGGCGTAGGTGATCATGTCTCTCCACAACTTTCGATCTCGGCAGCTATTTATCATCTCTGTTGTTGACCTTCTGCCAAGCAATTCTCTTAAGCTGTCTGTTATTTTTTTCTCTTTGCTTCCCTCTATCTCTTCGTCCCTCAATTTTTCCAGTTGTTACAATATATTCAAGTTGTTCTCTTCTCATTACATGGCCAAAAAATTATGATTGTCTCTTCCTAACATTGGAAATTAGCTCTCTTTTTGCTTTGACCTCTCTCAGAACCTCTTCATTACTCTTCTTAGCTGTCCATGGTATTCTCAACATTCTTCTGTAAAACCACATTTCTACAGACTCCAGTGATTTTCTTGTCTGTTGTCCTATTGTCCATGACTCGCATCCATATGTTAAGACAGGCTCTACGTAACATTTAAGAACTCTTTTTCTTGTTTCTGTTGTCAAAATTGATTGCATAGTATTTTCCTTATTTTTTGGAAAGCTGCTTTTGCCTGAGCCATTCTGCATCTCACCTCTTTTCTTAAATGGATACCGGATTTTTTACTGGGAAAGTAAAGCGGCACGAGCGTATTACCGACCACATTACCCCAAAAATCATGTGCCGAAGGTCTGTAAAATGTATGGTCACTAACACTATATTCCCTATACGGCACTAGGCGTGACGGGGGTATTTTACTTTTACTTATAAAGGTGATTGCGGTACTGTCACATTCTGAGCATTGTCATGATGGCTCTATGTACAAGTCATGACTCTGTCTCAAAGTGTTTTTTGGAGGGTCAGTAAAGAAAGGTAAATCCTTGATGGTGAAGGTAGTAGCTCGTTCGTCTGTTGTGATTGAGCTCGACTAGTAACGGCTGCAAGTTATTCTTTTCATGTTAATAAATATCATAGTTTTAAGAGTGTCCAACAATTGCAAGTGAGTACACAGATGTTTTTAGGAGGCGAACGAAGGGCGACCTTTCGTGGCGCTGACCACTGCGCTTATAACTGTGTCGATAGTCACTGAAAAGAATACAACATACATCATTCAATATTCCTGTGTGAAATATTGTTTCTTATTATTATATATATCTGCTAAATTTCTTATCGCCTATTCATGTTTCAGTTATCGTCGTTTATCTGATAGCACTGCTTCCGGTTTCAATGATCTATACCTGGTTAGTTCGATATCACATCCTCTTACCATCGTCTTCCTTCCACTCTTCACACCTCATTTGCTTGCCTTTCTACTCCTTCTCATTGTCATTGATCATTTACATCTTCTTCCTCCCATGTCTTTTTGTCTTTCTATTTACACTTCCTCCCATGTCTTTCTATTTACACTTCCTCCCATGTCTTTCTATTTACACTTCCCCCCATGTCTTTCTATTTACTCTTCCCCCCATGTCTTTCTATTTACAATTCCTCCCATTTCCTTTTGTCTTTCTATTTACACTTCCTCCCATGTCCTTTTGTCTTTCTATTTACACTTCCTCCCATGTCCTTTTGTCTTTCTATTTACACTTCCTCCCATGTCCTTTTGTCTTTCTATTTACACTTCCTCCCATGTCCTTTTGCCATTCTATTTACACTTCCTCCCATGTCCTTTTCTCTTTCTATTTACACTTCCTCCCATGTCCTTTTCTCTTTCTATTTACACTTCCACCCATGTCCTTTTCTCTTTCTATTTACACTTCCTCCCATGTCCTTTTGTCTTTCTATTTACGCTTCCTGCCATCTCCGTTTCTTTTCTTTTCTATTCACCCTTCCTACTATCTTCGTCTTTTCTTTTCCCCTCAAACCCCCCCCCCCGTTTTTTCTTCCTCTCTCAAATGACTCACACCCCCTCCCTCTATTCTCCTGTAACCCCCCTATCTACTCTTCCCCCATCCCCACCTCTTATGTCCACCCACGCCTCCTAAAATATATCCTAAACTCGTACTGACGTCTCCTCCCTACGTGAGCACGCAATTTTTAAATTGCGCCAAACTTGCGCCGATTGCTCTATCGATCCATCCTTTGATGAAGACAAAATTCCCGGGAAATTCCTGATAAAGAGTGAGAGACAGAAATTCTACGAGGATCGGAGATAAACACTCTTATTCCCTTTATCCAAGACTTGGCATAAAGTTTTGTTGCAGGAATGACACTTTTTACAGAGATGTATATTTTACGAATAACACCAGACAGGCAATGTGGACTATAGTGTCATTCAGTTCAGCTAAGAAGTAGCTCACTTGTGCTGGTTAAGTGTAGTTTTATTTAGAAGTAGAGTGTGTTGTTATATTTTTGTGGTTGTTAAGAGAAGTGCTTTTGTGTGGTTTAACTTTGATTTTCGGATGGATGGTCCGACCAACGGGCGAACGGATTCAGGGAAGTAAGATCCTATATATGGAGAAAACATTCAGGTATGCAGGTGGGGAAATGTAAAGAGGAACTGTCAGATGGGTAATCCGACAGACAGACAAAATAAATTGTAGACAACAGGACAGATAGGCAAAGAAAGAGACAGATACTCCTCGACACGGACAGAGTTAGACAAGCAGGTCGAGGAGAGAATATACAGTCAGACAGACACAATATAACAAGCAGGTCGTGGAGAGAATATACAGTCAGACGGACACAATATAACAAGGAGGTCGTGGAGAGAATATACAGTCAGACAGACACAATCTGACTAAGAGGTCGTGGAGAGAATATACAGTCAGACAGACAAATTTCTGACAAGGAGGCCGTGGAGAGAATATACAGTCAGAAAGACACATTCTGACAAGGAGGTCGTAGAACGAATATACAGTCAGACAGACACAATATAGCAAGGAGGTCGTGGAACGAATATACAGTCAGACAGGCACAATATAGCAAGGAGGTCGTGGAACGAATATACAGTCAGACAGACACAATATAGCAAGGAGGTCGCAGAACGAATATACAGTCAGACAGGCACAATATAGCAAGGAGGTCGTGGAACGAATATACAGTCAGACAGGCACAATATAGCAAGGAGGTCGTGGAACGAATATACAGTCAGACAGGCACAATATAGCAAGGAGGTCGTGGAACGAATATACAGTCAGACAGACACAATATAGCAAGGAGGTCGTAGAACGAATATACAGTCAGACAGACACAATATAGCAAGGAGGTCGTAGAACGAATATACAGCCAGACAGACACAATATAGCAAGGAGGTCGTGGAACGAATATACAGTCAGACAGACACAATCTGACAATGAGGTCGTGGAGAGAATATACAGTCAGACAGACACAATATAACAAGGAGGTCATGGAGAGAATATACAGTCAGACAGACACAATATAACAAGGAGGTCGTTTGACAGATAGATAAGCAATCAAATTAACAATTAGTCAGATATACAGGCTAATACTGGAGAGGCAGAGAGACAAACGTTTCTGTAGACAAATAGGCAATTAAATACACAAACATATAGACAGGTATATATGCAAATAGACAGTCACATATACGGACAAATGAGCAGCCAACCAAATAGATAGATAGGCCTTTCAAGAAGACAAGCAAACAGTCCGACAGACAACATACAAACAGATAGTATAAAAGACAGTTAAACAGACACACAGACATCTGCACAGTGAAACAGATGGCAGACACACATATAGACAAGCAGACAGACAGTCTGACACAAAGGAACAATAAGGCAAACTTAGATTCAGTCAGTCAAATATAATGACAGACAAACAAGCAGAGAGATATTTAGAGAAGTTGTAAAAAGTCAGACAGGGGAACAAACAAATACACGGATTATGAAAAAAAAAAAAGATTAGACAATTTGTGTAAATAAATAAGATTTATTGTGATAATGGTATATAAAATAAATAATAGTATCAATAATATATTGGTATAACAATAATATTTGTAATTATACTTTAGTATATAATGATAGGATATACAAAGATAATTAAAAATTAAAAAAAGGTAAATTGCCCCGTCACGCCAAGTGGCGTATAGGGAATATCGTGTTAGTAACCACAATTTTTGCAGACCGTCGGCACTTAATTTTTGGGCTATTGTGGTCGGTATTACGCCTGTGACGTTTTACTTTCCCAGAAAAAGATCCAGTACCCATTTAACACTTTCAGTACGTTTCGCCGTATAGTGCGTCACTCTCAATTTGATTAGTATGAAACGTCATCAAACCATATTCGCTTTACATGTCTTGTATCATCTTGGTATTGGGGAAATCTAATTCCTTGTTCAATTAATTTAAAACTTCATATATAATATGTTATATGTTAGACTAATATAACATGAACATTAATTCTTTAAACCATGACAAATTTTGTCTCTGAAATCCCTTCCGTTGTATTGATAAAAAGCTTCCGTACGGAATGAGTTATGGCTGGGTAAAGAAAGTATCATTTACTGTCATCACCAACACCGAAAACTTGAAGTTCGCTGTTGTACTCCTAACGACGTTTTCTCAATTTTCTTCTCACGTCCACGATTATGTGCTATATTCTGAGACATTGCAGAAGCTAAGCTTGTCCATTCTATGATATCATCTTGCCAGATCATTCTCTCAGAGAGCCGCGATAGCTCAGTGGTTAGTGAACTGGATTACAAAGACAAGCGGTAGGGATCGATCCCAACCGACGGCTTCCGGGTTCACCCAGTCTTAAATGGGTACCGGATTTTTTCTGGGAAAGTAAAGCGGCATGGCGTAATACCGACCAAATTACCCCAAAGATTATGTGCTGAAGGTCTGTAAAAATTATGGCCACTAACACCATATTCCCCATACGCCACTTGGCGTGACGGAGGTCTTTACTTTTTACTTTACATCATCCTCTGTCTGCATTGCCGTTAATTTCCTGGTAATTCGCCTCAAATAAAAATCCATGCGGTTTTAATTGTTACTGCCTTATCGATAACATCATCATCATTATGTGCTGGCGTAGGTGATAATGTCTCTCCACAACCTTCGATCTCGACAGTTATTTATCATTTCTGTTGTTGACCTTCTGCCAAGTTAAGCTGTCTGGTATTTTTCTCTTTGTTTCCCGCTATCTCCTCGTCCCTGGATTTCCCCAGTTGATACAATACATTCCAGCTGTTCCCTTCTCATTACATGGCCAGAAAAAGAATGATTGTTTCTTCCTAATATTGGAAATTAGCTGTCTTATTGCTTTGGCCTCTTTCAGAACGTTTTGATTACTCTTCTTAGCTGTCCATGGTATTCTCAATATTCTTCTGTAAAATCACATTTCTGCAGCCTCCAGTGATTTTCTTGTCTGCAGTCCTATTGTCCATGATCCACATCCATATGTTAAGACTGGCTCTACATAAGATTTAAGAACTTATATTATTGTGGCGATTCATGATTGTACAAAGAAATTACGACGGTGGATTTCTGTTGCCTCCCGTCGGTTTGTTTATTGTTGGCTCCGCTAGCCTTTGACTAAAAAGTCTCACCCACAAGGCAGTGGGGTTGTTTTACTTTGGTGTACCCTCCCTTAGCCTTTTACTCTCACAAGCATACCTGCAAGGCAGCAGGGCAGCCACAGGTTGTACTGTCTACTGCATACAGTAAAAAAAAAAGTAAAGTAAAGTACTCCTGTCACGCCAAGTGGCGTATAGTGAAATATGGTGTTAGTGACCCTATATTTTACAGACCTTCAGCACATGATTTTTGGGGTAATGTGGTCGGTATTACGCCCGTGCTGATTTACTTTTCCAGAAAAAAATCCGGTACCCATTTAAGGCTGGGTGAACCCGAAAGCCGTCGGTTGGGATCGAACCCTACCCCTTGTCCTTTGTAGTCCAGTTCACTAACCACTGAGCTATCGCCGCTCCCCCCTGCATACAGTAGCAGGTAAATTTACCCGACCTGACTAAGCATAGCTATTGATAGCATAAGTCTTTATTAGTTCATGTCGTGTCGTTGTATTCTGTTGCACACTTCCTAACAGATAATATATGCTTTGTCAGATATGTGCCAGATCTTTTAAATCAATAACTTTTTATTTGCGGAGTATTTTAAAATAAATAATATTAGCGGTGTGTTTTCGTGGTTTGTAGACTCGAAGAAAACACATGGTGTTTATTGTTCGTTACAATACGATCTGTGTTATGAAGTGTGAAAGACGTTTTTTCCTTTTTCACAAAATTTCACTAAAACACATCTCAGAAAATTAAATCAACATTCTTTTATACAACAAGGAGAGATGAGATGTATGGGAACGCTGGACATTATATAGGAAAGATCGCTCCGGATAGTATCTAGAATTACTGCATTATGTAAAGTCTTCGGCTCAAAAGGGCAACAGATACATAGACAGATATACGTATACTTACATAACGTCTTCGGCACAAAAGAACAAAAGGCAGGCAGGTAGACAGACAGACAGACTGACAGACTGACAGACAGAGAGATGAATGGATGGATGGCTGATGGACAGATGGAAGGACGGTGAGACGGTGAGACAGACACATACAGAGAGATAGACAGAGAGATAGACAGAGAGATAGACAGAGAGATAGACAGAGAGATAGAGAGATCAACATCATCTAGTACCAAGCCTGTTGGCGTAGGTGATCATGTCTCTCCACAACTTTCGATCTCGACAGTTATTTATCATTTCTGTTGTTTATCTTCTGCCAAGCCATTCTCTTAAGCTGTCTGGTATCTTTTCTCTTTCTTCTCTCTATCACTTTGTCCTTCAATTTTCCCAGTTGTTACAATATATTACAACTGTTCTCCTCTCATTACATGGCCAAACAAATGATGATTGTTTGTATTATTGTGGCGGTTCATGATTGTACACAGAAGTTACGACGGTGGTTTTCTGTTGCTTTCCGTAGGTTTGTTTACGGTTGGCTCCGCTAGCCTTTGACTAAAAAGTCTCACCCACAAGGCAGTGGGGTTGTTTTAATTCGGGGTACCCTCCCTTAGCCTTTTACTCTCCCGAGCTTACCTGCAAAGCAGCAGGGCAGCCGCAGGTTGTACTGTTTACTGCATACAGTAGCAGGTAAAATTACCATTTAGAGAGATAGACAGATAGATGACAGACAGACAGACAGACAGACGGACGGACGTACCGAACAGGACAGACAGACTGGACAGTACAGACAGACCAGACAGGACAGAGAGACCGGACAGATAGACAGACAGACAGTGCAGGGCCTCGACACCACTGGTGCAAAGTAACTTAGTAAGTGGGAAATAGTCACATATACATTTCATTTTACAGTTTAACTTAGGGACAGGACAATAATTAACGCTTCGACGCATACAGTCGTCATACAG
This sequence comes from Megaustenia siamemsis, assembly GCA_032433765.1. Classification (NCBI taxonomy): domain Eukaryota; kingdom Metazoa; phylum Mollusca; class Gastropoda; order Stylommatophora; family Ariophantidae; genus Megaustenia; species Megaustenia siamemsis. Next base: position 51,441,778 of record JAVIAB010000091.1, on the reverse strand, counting down.
TCTTCATACAGTCTTCATACAGTCTTCATACAGTCTTCATACAGTCTTCAAACAGTCTTCATACATTCTTCATACAGTCTTCATACAGTCTTCAAACAGTCTTCATACAGTCTTCATACAGTCTTCATACAGTCTTCATCAATAGAGCCGATGGGATATAGACACGGCGAGATGGTAATCGTAATTTAAAGAAAGCTTTAACGAGAAAAAATTAATTAATAGAGACGAGGAAAGAGAGAAAAAGAGGAGGAAGAAAAAGAGGAGGCAGAAAAAGAGGGAGAGGAATATATATGTGTTAGAGATTTGATTCAGCGAGAGAGAGAGAGGGGGAGGAGAGAGAGAGAGAAAGAGAGAGAGAGAATGAACAGGAAAGGGAAAAATGTAGGAATATAATACGAAACAACTGGGATATAACGAGAGATAGAAGTATTATCATGAAGCGTCTTAGCATCGATAGTTGGCTACTATGGAGCGTCATTTCACCGAATCATGGTGTATTCTGATACTATTTCTCTTGTACATCTCTTGATGTTAGTCAACTTTAGTCTTTGACTGCCTCTGACTTATTTACTGTGTATTATCCACTCCAAGTTGAATTTCAGTTGGTTTTTGTGCTTCGTTTTATAACCTAAACATTTTCTTGTCTCCTCCTAATTGTGTGGAGTTGTTCCTTCTTTACTTTCATCAGTTTCAAAATTTCATTATTTGTTGTTCAGGAGAGAGAGTGGTCGAATAGATAACTTGTCGGGCTCCCAAACTATGAGAACACAGGTTGGAATCCCGGTACGATCAAAAAATGTACCTATTGGGGGGGGGGGGGAGTGTGAAATAAAAATTCAGACACGAGCACCTCGCTGTGACTGCACTGGCAAGTTACCTTTATTCTCTGTTCTACAAGTCCCCCGCCCCCTCCCCACTACCCCTCGACCGCAGTGATGGGAGAATCTCGCAAAGATAGTTATATTTGCAATTATCTGTTTTTCTTTCATTCTCTCAAGTGCCATGTATGCTGACGTAGGTGATCATGTCTCTCCAGAACTTTCGATCTCGACAGTTATTCATCAATTCTTATGTTGAGCTTCTGCCAAGCCATTCTCTTATGCTGTTGGTATCTTTTCTCTTTGCTTCCCTCTATCTCTTCATACTCCAAATTCAGTAAAAACAAAAAAATCTCGTTTTTCTTTATGTTTACTCATTTCTTTCCTTAGTTATATAAATCCACCTTTAAAGGGCTTCAGTTTTATTATTATTTTCCCCATCAAGGCCAGCTCCTTGTCGTGGGGATGGGGCTTAACAGTCACCAGGGACTGAAAACCAAGACTGGCCAGGCCTTCCTACACCCGTGCAAGACCACAGTCTGCTCTAGCAATTTTAAGTGCTGAAGTCGGAGGCAACCAGCCAAAAGGCGCACTACAAAAATCAGGATGCCACGCACTCACGCCAATGGGAAGCATGCCTATAACTGCAAATCGATATGGCACTCGCCCTGTGATGGACACTCAGGCAGGTGCAGCGCCGGGCCCTCAGCCTCGAAAGGGCCCAACCTATATTACTGGATGTCCTTCTCAATCGCTCTGTGGAGTCAGGGGGCGAGAGAATAGAGTTACTGGCCAACCCAAAATAAGACCACTCAAAATAATGCACTGGAATGCTGAAGGCATCAACAGCAAAAGAGATGGGTACAGTAAAAAGATAGAATTAGAAAATATCCTGCATGAAGAACAAGTAAGCATATGCTGTTTGCAGGAAACCCATCTAAACAACGACATAGCCTTGAAGATTAGGGGATACCAGTGCTACCGATCTGACAGGAAAAACAGACAAAAGGGCGGAATACTGACTCTTGTAAGGAACAACATTAATGCATGTCAGATTGAAGTGTATATGGATGGGGCGGAATATCAAATACTGCACCTCAGGACAGGAAATACAGACTTCCATCTACTTAACTATTACTGTCCGAGTGACCGCCCACTAGCACTAGACACAATTACATTAAAAGAAAGAATAATTGTATGTGGAGACTTTAACAGCCATTCACAGAGCTGGGGCTATGAAGATATGGACAAGAGAGGTGAAGAACTTGAAAATTGGCAGGATGACAATGGCTTATACTATTAAACCAGGCAACAGATCCACCAACATTCTATTCCAGATCATGGCATACCACATCTACACCAGACCTTGCTTTCCATTCACCAGACCTGGATTGGAATATCACACGTATTGTTGGGAAACAACTTGGAGGCAGCGACCACCGACCTGTCTTTTTAGTGGTGCAAAATGAGGCCGTCAGGGAGAGCAGCACTCTCTCCAGATGGAATTACAAAAAGGCAGACTGGAAAATGTATCAACATTACACCAGTGTACTGACTAAAGATCTAAATACAGACAGAGACATCAACAAAATAGTTGATGAATTCAGTAGACTAATAATACAAGCTGCCAGTGAAACAATACCCAGAGGGGCACGGAAACACTACAAACCATACTGGAATAGTGAACTAGAGCAACTGCACAATGACATGGAAACATCTCGAAAACAAGCAGAAAATAACCCCTGCCAGGAACACCACAATAACTATCAGCATGCTAAAGCCAAATTTTCAATGGGCTAAACTACAAGCCAGACGGAGAAGTTGGAAAGAGAAAACAGAGTACATGAATCTAGAACGAGACACAAGAAAAGTGTGGAAGCTTGTAAAACAGCTGAATGATGAGGGTACAGAAGGGAACACAAAAATTACACTGAAGAAGGATGGAAACATTCTAACAGGTAACATGCAGCAAATCACTTTGCAGACTCCTTTGCAAATGACAACAATATTGAAATTAGCCTAGAGAAACGTCAAGAGACCCGTCTAAAACAACAAAATGCAAGACAAGAAGAGACTGCACATGAAGTCATGGAAATACCCATTACACAAAGAGAGCTAGAGCTGGCAATATCCAAATTAAAAATGAAAAAGTCACCAGGTAGTGATGGAGTGTCTAATGAAATGATTAAGAACTTGGGAACTGCAGCTAAAGCAAAACTACTGCAGATCTACAACATTTGCTGGATCACAGGTAAAGTGCCACAGGCATGGAGAGAAGCAATTATGATACCATTACTAAAGCCAGGAAAAGATGGTTCAATGACATCCAGCTATAGACCAATCAGCCTTACAAGCTGTTTGTGTAAAACAATGGAACGTATAATCAATCTCAGACTGCAGTGGTACCTGGAAAGTGAAAATCTCCTTGTCCCACAACAAGCAGGCTTTAGACAGTGTTACTCTACCGAAGATCAGGCAACCTATCTTTCCCAGGAAATTGAGGATGCGTTTCAAGAAAAGAAACTGGTACTAGCAGCATGGATAGACCTAAAGAAAGCATTTGATAAGGTATGGAAGGAAGGGCTTTTGAAGAAACTGAGAAATTATGGAGTAAATGGCAGGATGTACAAATGGGTCAAAGCATACCTGCATAACAGGAGAGCCAGAGTGCAACTGGATGGTCTTAAGAGTAAGAAGGTCTTACTGCGCCAGGGCGTTCCACAGGGAGGGGTACTATCTCCAACACTTTTTCTGATCTACATCAATGACCTAGTTACTGAACTACCACATGGTATCAAAGTGGCAATGTATGCAGATGACTTGGTAATGTGGTGCACAGAGGAGTATGCAACAGTGGCCTCCAAATTGTTACAAAGAGCTATGAATGCACTGAATTCATGGACAAATAGATGGTGTATCAGCATCAATACAGACAAATGCAGTACTACACTTTTCACTCTTTCCCCAAAACAAAAAGCAGGAGCCATCTATATAAACAACGAGCCTGTGAAAGAAGACATACAGGCTACGTATCTCGGAGTTACATTTGATAACAAACTATCTTGGAAACAGCAGATAAATAAGGCAACCCAAAAAGCAAGGAGAAAATTGGCTATTCTAAGAAAGCTGTGTGGAACTACGTGGGGTGCGAGTGGGAAAATACTCAGTAAAGTTTACCAACAGAGTATACGCCCACATTTAGAATATGGATCATCTGCATGGTGTTCAGCATCAAACACCACACTTCAAGAAACTGGATAAAGTACAAAACCAGGCACTTAGGGTCATCACAGGAGCAATGAAATCAACACCAATATTAGAGATGGAGAAATTGTGGAGGATACCAGCACTGAGAGAACGGAGGGACACAAAGGTGCTGATACAGGCAGAAAAATTTGCTTGCATGCCGAGACATCCAATGAAGGACCGATTCCAAAATCTTGCATTGGGACGACTTAAGAGAAGCAGTTTTATCCACCAAGCCAAGCGTATTAGTAGACAAACACCAGACATGCCAAGAGCTGTTAACCCCCTACTGCCCATACCAGAACAGACTCCCTGGACAGAGGAATCTGGATTATCAGTTCAAATACGGACAGAAGTGAAAGGAATAGTTGATAAAGAGGAACAGAATAGTCTACAGCGAAAAACAATAACTCTCAGTTTCCTGGATGAAGAATACCCACAAGACCTATGGATTCGTGTGTATACAGATGGATCAGCACAGAATGCAGTAAAAAATGGGGGAGCAGGTGCATATATAGAATACCCAAATAACACTAGGGATATGAATAAAATAGCAACAGGGAAATATTGTCACAATTATGATGCAGAAATACAAGCAATAAAGTTAGCAATAGAAAAACTGCTGAACATTAATCTTAGCCCGCAGCCTGTAGTGTTTTTGACAGATGCAAGATCAGTACTCCAGGCACTACAATCCAGAAAATTACCACATCTGCAGACCTTATTGACTGAACTCTGCAAGCACCACAGGGTTGCCCTGCAGTGGATCCCATCTCACTGTGGAATACCAGGAAATGAGAAAGCAGATCAGTTGGCAAAGGAAGGTTCAACAGGCACACAACTAGATACACCTGTTACATACCATCATAAGAAACAGATAATCAAATCAATCAGAGGACCACAAGCCCCAAATCAGGATGCCTTTTATAATATGAATAGATATGAACAAGTTATCATTATACGTCTCAGAACAGGACACAATCGACTCCATAGTCACATGTATACAAAATTCAAGATCGGCACCTCAACTACTTGTACATGTGGACAGGCGCCCCAGACTGCTGAACACATACTTCAAGACTGCACTGAATATAGTAGACTGAGGAAAATCCATTGGCCCATAGATACAACACTACAGACAAAACTATATGGGCCACTGCAAGAATTACAAAAGACAGTAACATTTATACAGGAAACGACATTGCAGATATAGACAATGCTTCAGGCGAACGAAAGATAGATAGATAGATTATTATTTTCCTTTATTTAGTGTCCATGTTTTGCAGCAAACAGGAACCGTTGATCAGGCACAAGACGTTAGCACTTTCAGTTTTAGTTCTGCTGTTATTATTTTTATGTGATTATATTTTGTTTTGTTCTTAAAACATGATTTTTGTTATTAATACTCTTGTTATTTTTCTGTCTCGCTTTTGGGAAGAGAATAACGAGAGAGTTAGCGAGAGGGAGGAATAACCAAGAGAGGTAATGATAGATAGAACGAAAGAGAACGAGATAAGAAAAGGTAGAGAGTCAGAGAAAGAGAAATGTAAAGGGTGGTAGGGACAGGTAAATGACTCTAGAGATTGAACAAATTATGGAGTGAAGTTATTTACAACGTTGTTGAGATATATAGCCGGGAAATAAAACGAGAGCGAGAGAGAGAGAATGAGAGATGGAGAGAGGGAGAGAAAGATGCAGAGGGAGATGTTGAATTTGTATAGGGTTCTAGAGACTGAACGAGATATCGAGTGAAGTTATTTACAATGTTGTAGAAATATATAGCAGGGAAATAAAACGAGAGAGAGAGAGAGAGAGAGAGAGAGAGAGAGTGAAAGAGAGAAAGAAAGAGAGAGAGAGAGAGAACACACGCTGTCCTCTCACAGACGAAACTGGCAGCACATTCGATCATTACCAGAGCAGGTCTTCCTGCAAACAGAGCTGTTGCATATTGATCGGTTATCACGTGTTAGGATAAGTGCCCATGTGTTGGCTGGCTACTTGTTTGCTTGTTACTGCTCGCACATCTCCGTACTCAACTACTGACACGGTGTTTTAGCCTACAACGCAAGTTTGCTATGTTTTTTTCCCACTGCTGTATATTACTGATATTTTAAGCTGTGGTGTTATGTTATTTATTTAAGAAGAAACATAAACTGTATATGATCGGTTCGCTGAGTGTGTTTTACGTAATTAACGTCCGGGCTTACATTTTAAAATATTTTCATTGGTTCAATTTATCTGCAGTTGCATTTCCAGGAAATGGAAGTTTCACTTCTAGGAAGAAAAGGAGGGAAGGGGGAGGAGGGAGGTCCCCTTCCTATTGGCAAATTTAAGAGACATATTATTGGTAGATATTCTCAATATAGTCAAGAAATTTCTAGAAAAATGGAGAGTTTTGTTGATAATTCTTCTTTCGTGTAGAACATACTTGTTCGTCACTCGTACTTTAGTTCATTTGTTCACTTGCGTCTTTCTAGAAAAGGAGGGGCGGGGGGAACACGCTTCTTTAATTATACATTCTAAGTAACTAGAAGAAGCCCTATCTTTAGATATAACATTTTATTTAAAACTTTTGTGGTTAAAAATTCGAATATTGCATCCCCCGAAACTCTTACATTTGCCATTAAAATTATTACAAGAACGAACTTCTACAATATGTTGTATATTGTCTGTGAGAGGACAGTGTTCTCTCTCTCTCTCTCTCTCTCTCTCTCTCTCACGTTCTATCTCCCCGGTTATATACTTCTACAATGTTGTAAATAATGTCACTCTATATCTCGTCCAGTTATTTCAGTTAAAAGTGCTTGTGTGTGTGTATGTGTGTATGTGTGTGTGTCGCAAATTGAAACCACTTCTATAAAATATCACATTTAACAATAAGGAGAATGTACTACGCCTAGAACATTCGTTTCTATAAATATCGGCAAATTTAGTAGATCATAACTAAACGGTAACTTTGAGATGAAGCCAAGGAAATGCGAGATGTGGACGGCGTTGCGCTGTTTGTTGCACCTAACGGTCTAGTTAGTCATTACTTAATTAAGAACAGGATTGTTCGTGACTGCTTCACTAAACTTCCGGTTTTGATTATTCTGTCGGCAAGGTCAAGGCAGTTTCTTGTTAAAGTAGTCTCCCAGGTCTGATATGATTGTGGGCGTTGTTGTTATGCTTGAACTTTACACTTTTGGGGAAGATAACTGCGAACTAGCAAAAGGAATAGTTTTTTATTGCAATCACCGAGAGAAAAGAAATTTTGACTTTGCCGAGTTTTGAACTCACGTTAAATTTATTTGTAGGAATAGAGGTCTTAACCACTCGGCCACTTGCTCTCATGCTTAAGTAACTTGATTTGTGTGTGTGTGATGGCAATCGTGTATGTGGTGGCAATCGTTGTGTGTTTGTGTGATGGCAATCGTGTATGTGGTGGCAATCGTTGTGTGTGTGTGTGTGATGGCAATCGTGTATGTTGTGGCAATCGTTGTGTATGTGTGTGTCTGTGTGTGTGAGATGACAATCGTGTATGTGGTGGCAATCGTTGTGTGTGCGTGCGTGTAGTTGTGTGATGACAATCGTGTATGTGGTGGCAATCGTTGTGTGTGTATGTGTGTGTGTAGGGCGGGGGCAATAGCTATGTGTGTAACGGCAATCATATGTGGTATGATGGTGATCGCTGTGTGACGGCAATAGTTGTGTGTGTGCCAGGGTAATCGTTGTGTGTGAGTCGACATTCGTTGTGTGTCACGGCAATCGTTGTGTGTGTGTGTGAGTGACGGAAATAGCTGTATGTGTGTTTGAGTAATCGTTGTGTTTGTGTGTGAGGGCAATCGTTGTGAGTGTGAGGGTAATTGTTGTGTGTGTGAGTGTAATCGTTATTTGTGTAACGACAATCGTTGTGTGTGTGTGTGTGTGACGACAATCGTTATGTGTGTGTGTGACGGCAACCATTTTGTGTATCTGCAATACTTGTGTGTGTATCTGTGTGAGGATTTATGTGTGCCTGTGCGTGCATGTGTCCCTGTACGTGTGTGTGTCCCTGTACGTGTGTGTGTCCCTGTACGTGTGTGTGTCCCTGTACGTGTGTGTGTGCCTGTCCGTGTATAACCATTCAATCATTTTATGTGTTTCGGTAATTGTGTGTGTGTGTGATGGCAATATCTGTGTGTGATTTTGTGTGAGCCTGCGAGTATGGCGACAATCGATGTGTGTCTGTGTAAGTGTGTATCTGACGGTAGTCGCAGTGTGTGTGTGTGTGTGCCGATAATCTTAGTATGTGTTTGTGACGATAATCAGTGCACGCGTGTGTGTGTGTGTATAACAACAATTGTTATGTGTTTCTAACGGCAATCCTTGTGTGCATGTGTGTGATTGTAATCGTTGTGTTTGTGGAAGCAATCGCTGTTTCTGCGACATTCTATCGTTGTGCGTGTTTATGACGACATTCGTGTATGTGGTTTAAGGCAATCGCTGTGTATGTGTGTGTAACAGCAATCATTGCGTGTATGTGTGACATCAATATTTGTGCGTGTGTGTAACGGTAATCGTCGTGTTACAATAATCACTCTCGCATGTGGGTGTGTGTGTGTGTGTGAGAGAGGTGGCAATCTTTGTATGCGTGACGACATTTGTTGTATGAGTGTGTGTGTGTGTGTGTGTGTGTGTGTAATTGTGCGTGTGTATGTGTGTGTGACGACAATAGTATTAGTGATGTCTGTGTGAGACCAATCTTTGTATGCCTGTGACGACAATCGTTATGAGTTCCTTAATCTTGTCTCACGGAAACACACTACCAAATCAGCCGGAAGCCAGCGGACGCCATTTTGAGCAGTCCAGAAAGACTAAGTAAATATTGTAACCTAATTCCGTTAATGGCGACTTCTCGCGTGACATCATAAATCTGAACGTTACGTTGCTTCCTTTCCACAATTTCTAGCCACGTATTTTTTGTTTTATTCCACTCTTTTACCCTTCCACTCATGAACTGAATGCGTTGCATTCGTAAAATGTTTTTTAAGAGCTCTTCTGTGTACAAGGACAATCCAAATTCAAATGTAGCATGTTAATTCTATTTGTCAGATTTTTAGATCAATCCGAGAGCCGCGATAGCTCAGTGGTTAGTGATCTGGGCTACTAAGGACAGGAAATCGGGTTCGATCCTGATCGACGGCTTCCAGGTTAACCCAGCCTTTAATGGGTACCGGATTTTTTTCTGGGAAAGTAAAGCGGCACTGGCGTAATACCGACCACATTACCCCAAAAATCTTGTGCCGAAGGTCTGTAAAAATTATGGTCACTAACACCATTTTCCCTATACGCCACTTGGCGTGACGGGGGCACTTTACTTTTATTTTTTTTTACTTAGAGCCTTCAATAGCGAATTTTGAGGCACATGGTTCCTCTTTTGAGCTTGCTTATGGCAGTCCATATTCTTTATTGACAGTCTTTTCTCATCTATCGACATCGTCGTGCTGTAACGAAGCCAAGTATTCGTATCTTTTGTTATTCATTGTCTTGTATCTGACGAAGGCTCTTGCAGAAGCGTCTTATTTTTTGTCTTACCTCTCTAAATGTTTAGCAATTTAAAACCATTTTATGATTATTTTTAATGTTTTAAACAACTTAATTGTTGACCTCTCACTCTATTTTATATTTGTGTTGTATCCGCATCTGTTGTCTTTTCGCTACTTCTCCATCAAAACGAGGGAAAGGTAAAGTACGAGACTGGAATCGGCGGCTTAGCACGCGAGTTTTCACTCATATGTGCTCGGCCACCTATCCAGAAGTGTTCGGAGACTTCTAGACAGTGTCGCTTCAAGCATCGAAACTCACGATGCGAGGTGGCATTCCTCACCTTCCCAGAGTACTACCCTAGTACCCATTTCTGCTAACGGCTGGGTCGACCACGGTGATATTTTTATTTCCAACCCCGAGTATAACTCTCACTGCTTCCAGCGGGAATCGAACACGGGTTGTCCGAACGTCGGTAGCCGAGTCGAGTGGTTTTCCCAACTTGACTACCGAAGCCCCAGTAACTTGTATAATCATGAAGTTGCACTTCCCATGAAGTACCAAAGACAAATAATAACAATAATAAATGAATATTATAATGGAAAATACCGCACTTTAGAGTACATTTTATGTTATAGACAGTATATGGTCAATGGATAAATTTAGGTATATGTTGAGACAGCGACAGCTTTTAGTTGAAAGAGAAGTAAGGAGCCTGGTCACGCTGCGTGGCGTATAGGGAATATGGTGTTAGTGCCCATCATTTTATTTTAGATCTTGGGCGTATGATTTTTGGGGTAATGTGGTTAGTATTACGCCAGTGCTGCTTTTCTTTCCAATAATAAAATCCGGTGCCAATTTAAGGCTGGGTGAACCTGGAAGCCGTCAATTGTTCTTAGGAGACAAGTTCACCTACCACTGAGCTATCGCAGCCCCCCGCTGACTTTATTAGGTGGATACAATTGTGACATGGAGTGTGTGATAAAGTTTTATGATAAGGTTAAAAGGGTCAAAGTTCGAAGGGTAAGATGACGTCATTGGAGAAATTAATATTAATGTGACGACACTGAAGAAATACGGTCCAGCTCTACTTCTAGATAACATTTTGAACTGGCTATGTCACTGTAGAATAATGGTAAGTTGCGTACAGTTATGTCTCCTCTTCTACCTTTCAGCTCCCTGTGGAGCATCGGTCTTCAACAAACACTTTCCAAGTCGTTCTGGTTCTTGTCATTCTTTTAAGATCATTCCATGTCTTCCCCATCATCTTCATCTCTGCTTCTATCTGTTTTCTCCAAGAATTCCTTGGTTTTCTTTTTTCTTTTCACCTGGGGATTCTGAAAAAAAGGCCTGTTGTGTAATACTCTCAGTTGGCTTCCGCAGTGTGTGTCCTATCCAGCACTATCGTCTTCGCTGTATCTCTTTATCCACTGGTGTTTGACTGTACATTTCCATAATTCTATGTTAGTGATCTTGTCCTGCCATTTCCATCCTTTTATTCTTCGTAAGCATCCATTAATGAAAGTCTGTATCTTCATAATTGTCAATTTTGTTGTTCTCCATATTTCACAGCCATATAATAGGACTGACTTAACATTTGGGTTGAAAATTTTTATTTTTGTATTTTTTATTTATTTCTTTGGACTTCTATATGTTTCCTAGTGCAAGATATGCTCCTCTTGCTTTTGAGATGCTTATTTTGGTATCATTTTCTGTTCCTCCCTCTTTATCTGTATGTACAGTTATGTAGTTACACTTTATTTTAATCATCTAATTTTATCAGAATTAAAGAATATTACACAATAATCGTTAGTGCTGCTTTGTTGTCCTGTGCCCCCGTTTTTGTATCAGGGCAGACGAGGTTAGGATACTTTATTGTAATGTCTTACCGTTGAATCGTTCATCCTCATCATCATCGAGTGCCATCTCCGCAACGAAGGTTGGCTACCATGGAGCGCCATTCTGGTCTGTCTCTTGCTTTGATGGTGCAGGTTGTCATAGGCTGGTTTGTCCATCTTTTGATGTTACTCGTCCATGTTAGTTTTGGTCTGCCTCTACCTTGCATTTTCCCCTCCAAGATTACTTTTAGTAGTCTGTTGTGTCTTTTAATATGACCCAAAAATCGAATTTGTCTTGTTTGAATTGTGTTTAGTAGTTCTCTTTTCATTTTTAGTTGTTTTAAGACTTCATCGTTTGTTTTCTTTTCCGTCCA
>JAVIAB010000091.1:51299997-51424997 GCA_032433765.1 Megaustenia siamemsis | reverse complement strand
TTGCTGCTGGAATCGCCAGCTGAGTGGATACGGAAATACCCCGACTGCGGTGATGCCAGACCGAACTAAAGACTGTAGCAACTAAAGACTGAAGCAACTAAAGACTGAAGCAACTAAAGACTGAAGCAACTAAAGACTGTAGCAACTAAAGACTGAAGCAACTAAAGACTGTAGCAACTAAAGACTGAAGCAACTAAAGACTGTAGCAACTAAAGACTGTAGCAACTAAAGACTGAAGCAACTAAAGACTGTAGCAACTAAAGACTGAAGCAACTAAAGACTGTAGCAACTAAAGACTGAAGCAACTAAAGACTGTAGCAACTAAAGACTGTAGCAACTAAAGACTGAAGCAACTAAAGACTGAAGCAACTAAAGACTGAAGCAACTAAAGACTGTAGCAACTAAAGACTGTAGCAACTAAAGACTGAAGCAACTAAAGACTGAAGCAACTAAAGACTGTAGCAACTAAAGACTGTAGCAACTAAAGACTGAAGCAACTAAAGACTGAAGCAACTAAAGACTGTAGCAACTAAAGACTGTAGCAACTAAAGACTGAAGCAACTAAAGACTGTAGCAACTAAAGACTGAAGCAACTAAAGACTGTAGCAACTAAAGACTGAAGCAACTAAAGACTGTAGCAACTAAAAACTGAAGCAACTAAAGACTGAAGCAACTAAAGACTGTAGCAACTAAAGACTGAAGCAACTAAAGACTGTAGCAACTAAAGACTGAAGCAACTAAAGACTGAAGCAACTAAAGACTGAAGCAACTAAAGACTGTAGCAACTAAAGACTGAAGCAACTAAAGACTGTAGCAACTAAAGACTGTAGCAACTAAAGACTGTAGCAACTAAAGACTGAAGCAACTAAAGACTGAAGCAACTAAAAACAGTAGCAACTAAAGACTGAAGCAACTAAAGACTGAAGCAACTAAAGACTGTAGCAACTAAAGACTGAAGCAACTAAAGACTGAAGCAACTAAAGACTGAAGCAACTAAAGACTGAAGCAACTAAAGACTGAAGCAACTAAAGACTGAAGCAACTAAAGACTGTAGCAACTAAAGACTGAAGCAACTAAAGACTGAAGCAACTAAAGACTGAAGCAACTAAAGACTGTAGCAACTAAAGACTGTAGCAACTAAAGACTGAAGCAACTAAAGACTGTAGCAACTAAAGACTGAAGCAACTAAAGACTGAAGCAACTAAAGACTGAAGCAACTAAAGACTGTAGCAACTAAAGACTGAAGCAACTAAAGACTGAAGCAACTAAAGACTGAAGCAACTAAAGACTGAAGCAACTAAAGACTGTAGCAACTAAAGACTGTAGCAACTAAAGACTGAAGCAACTAAAGACTGTAGCAACTAAAGACTGAAGCAACTAAAGACTGAAGCAACTAAAGACTGAAGCAACTAAAGACTGTAGCAACTAAAGACTGAAGCAACTAAAGACTGAAGCAACTAAAGACTGTAGCAACTAAAGACTATAGCAACTAAAGACTGAAGCAACTAAAGACTGTAGCAACTAAAGACTGTAGCAACTAAAGACTGTAGCAACTAAAGACTGAAGCAACTAAAGACTGAAGCAACTAAAGACTGAAGCAACTAAAGACTGTAGCAACTAAAGACTGAAGCAACTAAAGACTGAAGCAACTAAAGACTGAAGCAACTAAAGACTGAAGCAACTAAAGACTGTAGCAACTAAAGACTGAAGCAACTAAAGACTGAAGCAACTAAAGACTGAAGCAACTAAAGACTGTAGCAACTAAAGACTGAAGCAACTAAAGACTGTAGCAACTAAAGACTGAAGCAACTAAAGACTGTAGCAACTAAAGACTGTAGCAACTAAAGACTGAAGCAACTAAAGACTGAAGCAACTAAAGACTGTAGCAACTAAAGACTGAAGCAACTAAAGACTGAAGCAACTAAAGACTGTAGCAACTAAAGACTGAAGCAACTAAAGACTGTAGCAACTAAAGACTAAGTCTCTAGTCATGTCCCCACGACAGTCGGGATTATGTGATGTAGAAGTGTTGCAGTTTCTGTCGATTCACACCGCCGGCCCCGATTAGGTTTTATCTCCTTTTACTGCAGAGTAAGTAAAGTAAAGTAAAGTAAAGTACCCCCGTCACACCAAGTGGCGTATAGGGAATATGGTGCTAGTGACCATAAATTTTACAGACCTTCGGCACATGATTTTTGGGGTAATGTGGTCGGTATTACGCCCGTGCCGCTTTACTTTCCCATAAAAAAATCCGGTACTCATTTAAGGCTGGGTGAACCGGAAGCCGTCGGTTGGGATCGAACCCTACCTCTTGTCCGTTGTAGTCCAGTTCACTAACCACTGAGCTATCGCACCTCCCTTTAGTGTAGGAGCACTTTCCCTTAACTAGTTTCTAGTTTCGTCTCTCAGACCGACTTCTATTATTCACTGGTACATCCAACATGCTTACGATGAATGATGATATAATATGGCTAAGGACAGTTCAGCTGGGTTCATTTTCAGTGCCGCTTGGCCTTAAGTCTTTTGTCGTTTGCTGTAGTTGCTATGATGGGGATTGCAGCTGCCTTTCTTTGTTTGGATCCTTCAGTGAGATGAATTTTGATTTGGATGATTCCACTAGCACGCGTGATTGAACAGTTATGGATTTTAATTCTTTTGCTGTGAAACCAGGGCCTTCGACAAACCATAACATCCAACATTTTCCGTACTTATCTTAATGGTTTCCCCGAATATGAAAACATCGGTGACCTGATTGTTAGTGCGCTCGTTTCTTAATCAAAAGAGTTAGGGTTTAGTTCCCAGAAGTTTTTTTTTTTTTTTTACATAAAGGCTTTGGGGTTATGAAGCCTTAAAAAAATGGGTGTCACAGAAATTTCTAGGAAGTAAATACATCATCATCATCATCGAGTGCCGTCTCTGCAATGAAGGTTGGTTACCATGGCGCGCCATTCTGCTCTGTCTCTTGCTTTGATGGTGCAGGTTGTCATAGGCTGATTTGTCCATCTTTTGATGTTACTCGTCCATGTTAGTCTTGGTCTGCCTCTGCTTCTTTTGCCCTGTATTTTCCCCTCCAGGATTACTTTTAGTAGGCTGTTGTGTCTTTTAACATGGCCCAAAAATCGCATTTGTCTTGTTTGAATTGTGTTTAGTAGTTCTCTTTTCATTTTTAGTTGTTTTAAGACTTCATCGTTTACTTTCTTTTCCTTCCATTTCTACCTATTCTTCTATATATCCACATTTCAATAGCTTCAATTTTCTGTTCTTTTTTCTTGTCTAATGTCCATGTTTCTGCACCATACAGGAATATTGAGGAGATGTAACATTTTGCTTTTCTTAGTTTTAGCCCTGGTGTTATTTGTTTTGATGTTAGTATGTTTTTCATAACATTAAAATTACTTTTTGCCATTCCTATTCTTTTGTTTATTTCAGTTGTACATTTTCCATCACTGGTTATAGTATGTCCAAGGTAGTTGTAGTTCTGAACTGTCTCCAGGCTTATTCCTTCAATTTTGATATCCATTTTGTGGGTTTGAGTATTTCCTTTGTTTATGATCATAGTTTTAGTCTTTTTGATACTCATATCTAGTCTATAATTTTTGCTTGTCATGTTTATTTCATTAAATAATTGTTGTACATCTTAAGAATTTTCTGCTAGTAGTACAGTATCATCAGCATATCTTAGGTTATTGATTGTCTTTCCATTAATGTTTAGGCCTGACATCTCTGTGATGTTTTTAAAGATTTGCTCAGTGTATAGATTGAACAAGCTTAGTGATAGGATGTATCCCTGTGTTACTCCTCTATTTATATGAATGGGTATAGAGTTCTCTTTGTTATATTTTATTATTGCTGTTTGCTCCCAGTATAGATTACATATTAGTCATATGTCCATGTCATCTAGATGTATCTCTTTTAGGCATTCTATAAGTTGTTTGTGGTGTACTCTATCAAAAGCTTTGGTGTAGTCTATGAAGCAGGCATATATATGAAGTAAATACGGTTTAGCATAATACCAAGCACTTGAACCCCCGAAATGTGCCACGATAATGGACAAATAATGGTCACACATACCAAATATTCCATATGTTTAGCAAGGCAAGGCAGTTTTAAAACAAGTAAAAAATGAAAAGAGAACTACTAAACACAATTATAACAAGACAAATGCAATTTTTGGGTCATGTTAAGACACAACAGCCTACTAAAATTAATATTGGAAGGGAAAATACAAGGTAAAAAGAGGCAAAGGCAGACCAAGACTAACATGGACGAGTAACGCCAAAAGATGGACAAGTCAACCTATGACAATCTGCACCTTCAAAGCAAGAGACAGAGTGGAATGGCGCTCCATGGTAGCCAACCTTCGATGCGAAAACGGCACTCAATGATGATGATTATGATGATGATAGCAAGGCAAGGGAGAGAACCTTTCATACAATTGTTCTCACCCCCTTATTTTTTATATATTAAATACTTTGATTTAGTGAAAAAGAACAGAAATTTATTTATTATGTAAAAAAAAAAAAAAAACATGTGCAACGATGTGGTTGGGCAGAGGACATATCCGGGTCGTTGTGGTATGTAAATTATGCTGGTGAAGTTTTCCAGTTCAAATGTTCTCACTCGGTGAGCACGTGAAGGATGAGAGGAAAGACTGGAGCGTACACGCCCTCGGATGAGAGTTGTGCCACACGTAATAGCTTGTGACAACAAAGCGTGACTTTGATGTAGCTGGCAACCTGGCTTGTCTCCCTGGTCATGATGGTAGCACGTTCTGAGTCACGTTTGCATGTGTTCTCTAACTTATTCCAGTGCTGTCGTTAGTGGGCGATTAGTTTCTAGTCCAAATGGTATATTTATATATAGTCAGATATACTAGGAAGATACTATGCAAACCATTTTTGACAATCGAAACAAGAAAAATAGTTCTTAAATATTATGTAGAGCCAGTCTTAACATATGGATGTAAATCATGGACAATAGGAAAACAAACAAGAAAATCACTGGAGTCTGTAGAAATGTGGTTTTACAGAAGAATGTTGAGAATACCATGGACAGCTAAGAAGAATAATGAAAATGTTCTGGAAGAGGTCAAAGCAAAAAGAGAGCTAATTTCAAATATTAGGAAGAAACAATCATCATTTTTTGGCCATGTAATGAGAAGGGAACAGCTGGAATAAATTGTGATAACTGGGAGAATTGAGGGACGAGGAGATAAAGGGAAGCATACAGAAAAGATATCAGACAGCTTAAGAGAATGGCTTGGCAGAAGGTCAACAACAGAAATGATAAATAACAGTCGTGATCGAAAGTTGTGGAGATACATGATCACCTACGCCAGCAGGCGTACTTGATGATGATGATTTTGAGGATCAATCATATACACTGTTCGTAATTGACCCAGGTTGAAGGCTCGTTGTGCTGCATTTATTATCACTTTTGCTTTATAACGTGGCCAAAACATTTTATCTGCTCTCTTTATATTTTAAATATTTTAAATTATTAGTTCTCTGGCTGTTTATTCTCTGTCTTGAGTTAAAAACATTACAAGTGGGCTTTTGTTATTTTTCATATTGTTCTTTTGTATAACTCCCAGTACATGTTGTAGCACAACGTTAGAACGAAGATTTGGTTTTAAATGACTAATTTCGCATCTGCAGTTAAAAAAACTATCTTTACGACACATAGCACCATTGCTGGTGTATGTCGAGGGGCAACGATAGAACCAGAGGGATAAAGGCCGCTTGGGCAAAGCAGTCGCCACGGCGTGTGAGACTCAGGATTTTTATTTCACCCCCGATAGAAAAAATCCTTTCTGTCTACCGCGGGCTTCGAACACCAAACGTCAGCTTTTCAGCCAGCGGAACAGTGGTTTTAGCCGCACGGCCACGCGCACCTCCTGTTGAGCATTGCTCTTATTGCGCAACAAACATTAAACTCAAATCTGCGATTAGTTAATCAAATTCAAACCATAATGATAATTTTATTTTTGTTTGTTTGTATAATTTTAGCTCAATTGCGACATGCAGCTAAAATTGTTCTACTTTCTGTTGGCAAAGCTGCTTTACTTGAGCACAAGATCTACATTTTACTATCCGTCTCCGATAGGACTGGGCAGTAATCCCATCGATCAAATGTCATGGGTTAATCAAAATAATTAAATAGAAAGATCGATAACAACGGGGTACTAACCGCGTATATTTTATAATGATACAGGGAAATAACTCGAGTCTGTCACAGGCAGAAAACACTCAACGAATCATAGCTGACTGCTTGCGTTAGGATAATTGAACCAAATATGATCAATAATCCAATCAATAATCCAAACCACCTCCACGTAATTGTCAGGGAAGCAGACTAACCGGTCTTGTCAAGAGATCAGGCATTTCAGTGGGCAGACAAGTTCAATATCAACAATATTGTGCCGAAGTTGGAGGCTACGAGTCGAAAGAATAGTAATGACCAGATAATAAAAGCAGGAAATGCCTACTAAATAATATAGTAAAAAAAAAAAAGTAAATTATCCCCGCCACGCCAAGTGGCGTATAGGGAATATGGTGTTAGTGACCATAAATTTTACAGACCTTCGGCACATGATTTTTGGGGTAATGTGGTCGGTATTACGCCCGTGCCGCTTTACTTTTCCAGAAAAAAATCCGGTACCCATTTAAGGCTGTGTGATTCCCGGAAGCCGTCGGTTGGGATCGAACCCTCACCTTGTCCTTTGTAGTCCAGTTCACTAACCACTGAGCTATCGCGGCTCCCACTAAATAATATAAACTAGTAATATGTGCAAGAAATGCCTACTAAATTATATTAATTGCTAACAAAAGAATGAAATATCTACTAGATGTTAAGAACTCCATCTGGCAGTTAAAAGCAGCCACTAAACGTTATAAACACTTTTGCAAGACTGAAATACTAATGGCAGAAAAATCTTCTGTCTTCTATAAATAACTACTAAATGCTACGAGCCTCTTCTAAATGTACAAATACCTAATAATTGGACTGAGCCTCTTTGAAATGCCTTGTAAATGCTAGCATCTTATTCCAAACTCTAGAACTACCTTTCAAATGCTAGAAACACTTATAAATACTACAGATACATGCTAAATGTAAAAACCCCTTTCAGAAGTTATAAATACTTATTAAATGATAATATACCTCTTCAAAAAGCTATAAACACCTATTAAAAGCTAGAAACGCGATAGCTCAGTGGTTATTGAACTGGACTACAAAGGACAAAAGCGATCGACGGCTTCCAGGTTCACCCAGCCTTAAATGGGTACTGTATTTTTTTTTCTGGGAAAGTAAAGCGGTGCGGGCGTAATACCGACCACATTACCCAAAAAATAATGTGCCGAAGGTCTGTAAAAATTATGGTCACTAACACCATATTCCCTATACGCCACTTGGCGGGGCGGGGCTCTTTACTTTACTTACTAAATGCTAGTAACTCCATCTAAATGCCGAAAATACTTATATGCTGCCAAACTCTTCAGAAACGTAGACATTCCTACTCAATTTTTAAATTATATATTTTAAAGCTAGAAATAATTCCTTCATTACAGGAACCACTTCTGAAACGTATAAATACCCACTAAATTATAAAAACCATTTCCAAATGCCAGGAATCACTTTTGAAATGTATAAATATCTACTAAATTATAAAACTCATTTCTAAATGCCAGGAATCACTTTTGAAACGTATAAATATCTACTAAATTATAAAACTCATTTCTAAATGCCAGGAATCACTTCTGAAACGTATAAATATCTACTAAATTATAAAAACCATCTCTACATGCCAGGAATCACTTCTAGAACGTATAAATAAACCACAAATGATAAAAATCATTTCTAATTGCTATAAATACTAAATTATAGGAATCCCATTTTAAACTATAAATATCAACTAATCGTCGAGAACTGACATCTGTATGCACCTACTAAATGCTAGAAATATTCACTAAACGCTAGAAATTCCTTTGGTAGCTATATTGCCTACCAAATGTAAAGAACTCTTTCGTAAATATGTAAATATAACCAAACAATAGAAAACATTTATAAATACTAGAAATATCTACTAAATGCAAAGAACTATATCGTAAATCTGTAAATATCTACCAAACCATAGAAAACATTTATAAATACTAGAAATATCTACTAAATGCAAAGAACTAGATCGTAAATCTGTAAATATCTACCAAACCATAGAAAACATTTATAAATACTAGAAATATCTACTAAATGCAAAGAACTATATAGTAAATCTTTAAATATAACCAAACCATAGAAAACATTTATAAATACTAGAAATATCTACTAAATGCAAAGAACTATATCGTAAATCTGTAAATATAACCAAACCATAGAAAACATTTATAAATACTAGAAATATCTACTAAATGCAAAGAACTATATCGTAAATCTGTAAATATCTACCAAACCATAGAAATCATTTATAAATAAATACCTACTAAATTATAAGAACTCCTTCTTAAATCTTCAAATACCCACAAAATGGTATGAACAATTTCGAAATGATAGAAATACATACTAATGGCGCGCAACTCCTTCAGAAAAGCTATAAATACCATCAGAATGCTTTGAATTCTTCTAAATGCTAATTACCTCTTATAAATACTAGACTTGTAAAAAAAAATACTAAGTATCTTTACTTAAGGCTGGGTGAATGCTCGGAGCGCTTATACAATGCTGGGGATACAAGTTAACTATTAGAAAGGGTTGCTAATTGCTAGGAATGTAATATAAATGCACGGAATACCAAGTAAATGCTAGAAATGAATTATGAAAGTGCTCATAAGTGTTCAATTAGCCACACTAATTGCCATCGCGTTAACACTGGGAAAACACATCTAGCTCGAGGATAGACAGATGGGACAAGAAAACGTTCTACTGGAGGATAGACAGATGGAACAAGAAAACGTTCTACTGGAGGATAGACAGATGGGACAAGAAAACGTTCTACTGGAGAATAGACAGATGGAACAAGAAAACGTTCTACTGGAGGATAGACAGATGGGACAAGAAAACGTTCTACTGGAGAATAGACAGATGGAACAAGAAAACGTTCTACTGGAGGATAGACAGATAGGACAAGAAAACGTTCTACTGGAGGATAGACAGATGGAACAAGAAAACATTCTACTGGAGGATAGACAGATGGAACAAGAAAACGTTCTACTGGAGAATAGACAGATGGAACAAGAAAACGTTCTACTGGAGGATAGACAGATAGGACAAGAAAACGTTCTACTGGAGGATAGACAGATGGGACAAGAAAACGTTCTACTGGAGGATAGACAGATGGGACAAGAAAACGTTCTACTGGAGGATAGACAGATGGGACAAGAAAACGTTCTACTGGAGGATAGACAGATGGGACAAGAAAACGTTCTACTGGAGGATAGACAGATGGGACAAGAAAACGTTCTACTGGAGGATAGACAGATGGGACAAGAAAACGTTCTACTGGAGGATAGACAGATAGGACAAGAAAACGTTCTACTGGGGATAGACAGATGGAACAAGAAAACGTTCTACTGGAGGATAGACAGATGGAACAAGAAAACGTTCTACTGGAGGATAGACAGATGGGACAAGAAAACGTTCTACTGGAGGATAGACAGATGGGACAAGAAAACGTTCTACTGGAGGATAGACAGATGGGACAAGAAAACGTTCTACTGGAGGATAGACAGATGGGACAAGAAAACGTTCTACTGGAGAATAGACAGATGGAACAAGAAAACGTTCTACTGGAGGATAGACAGATAGGACAAGAAAACGTTCTACAGGAGGATAGACAGATGGAACAAGAAAACGTTCTACTGGAGGATAGACAGATGGGAAAAGAAAACGTTCTACAGGAGGATAGACAGATGGAACAAGAAAACGTTCTACTGGAGGATAGACAGATGGGACAAGAAAGCGTTCTACTGGAGGATAGACAGATGGGACAAGAAAGCGTTCTACTGGAGGATAGACAGATGGAACAAGAAAACGTTCAACTGGAGGATAGACAGATGGGACAAGAAAACATAGTACTCGAGGATAGACAGATGGGACAAGAAAACATAGTACTCGAGGATAGACAGATGGGACAAGAAAACATAGTACTCGAGGATAGACAGATGGGACAAGAAAACGTTCTACAGGAGGATAGACAGATGGGACAAGAAAACATAGTACTCGAGGATAGACAGATGGGACAAGAAAACGTTCTACAGGAGGATAGACAGATGGGACAAGAAAACGTTCTACAGGAGGATAGACAGATGGGACAAGAAAACGTTCTACAGGAGGATAGACAGATGGGACAAGAAAGCGTTCTACTGGAGGATAGACAGATGGGACAAGAAAACATAGTACTCGAGGATAGACAGATGGGACAAGAAAACATAGTACTCGAGGATAGACAGATGGGACAAGAAAACGTTCTACAGGAGGATAGACAGATGGGACAAGAAAACATTCTACAGGAGGATAGACAGATGGGACAAGAAAACATTCTACTGGAGGATAGACAGATAGGACAAGAAAACGTTCTACTCGAGGATAGACAGATAGGACAAGAAAACGTTCTACAGGAGGATAGACAGATGGGACAAGAAAACATTCTACTCGAGGATAGACAGATGGGACAAGAAAACATTCTACTCGAGGATAGACAGATGGGACAAGAAAACGTTCTACAGGAGGATAGACAGATAGGACAAGAAAACATTCTACAGGAGGATAGACAGATGGGACAAGAAAACATTCTACTCGAGGATAGACAGATGGGACAAGAAAACGTTCTACTGGAGGATAGACAGATGGGACAAGAAAACGTTCTACTGGAGGATAGACAGATGGGACAAGAAAACATTCTACTGGAGGATAGACAGATGGGACAAGAAAACATTCTACTGGAGGATAGACAGATGGGACAAGAAAACATTCTACTGGAGGATAGACAGATGGGACAAGAAAACATTCTACTCGAGGATAGACAGATGGGACAAGAAAACATTCTACTGGAGGATAGACAGAGGGGACAAGAAAACGTTCTACTCGAGAATAGACAGATGGGACAAGAAAACATTCTACTGGGGGATAGACAGATGGGACAAGAAAACGTTCTACTCGAGGACAGACAGATAGGACAAGAAAACATTCTACTGGAGGATAGACAGATGGGACAAGAAAACGTTCTACTCGAGGATAGACAGATGGTACTAGAAAACATTCTACTGGAGGATAGACAGATGGGACAAGAAAACGTTCTACTCGAGGATAGACAGATGGAATATGAAAACATTCTACTGGAGGATAGACAGATGGGACATGAAAACATTCTACTCGAGGATAGACATATGGTACTAGAAAACATTCTACTGGAGTATAGACAGATGGGACATGAAAACATTCTACTCGAGGATAGACAGATGGTACTAGAAAACATTCTACTGGAGGATAGACAGATGGGACATGAAAACATTCTACTCGAGGATAGACAGATGGGACAAGAAAACATTCTACTGGAGGATAGACAGATGGGACAAGAAAACGTTCTACTCGAGGATAGACAGATGGTACTAGAAAACATTCTACTGGAGGATAGACAGATGAGACATGAAAACATTCTACTCGAGGATAGACAGATGGTACTAGAAAACATTCTACTGGAGGATAGACAGATGGGACATGAAAACATTCTACTGGAGGATAGACAGATGGTACTAGAAAACATTCTACTCGAGGATAGACAGATGGTACTAGAAAACATTCTACTGGAGGATAGACAGATGGGACAAGAAAACGTTCTACTCGAGGATAGACAGATGGTACTAGAAAACGTTCTACTGGAGGATAGACAGATGGGACTAGAAAACGTTGTACTGGAGGATAGACAGATGGGACAGGAAAACGTTCAACTATAGGATAGACAGATGGGACAAGAAAACATTCTACTGGAGGATAGACAGATGGGACAAGAAAACATTCTACAGGAGGGTAGACAGATGAGACAAGAAAACATTCTACTGGTGGATAGACAGATGAGACAAGAAAACATTCTCCTGTAGGATAGACAGGTGAGACAAGAAAATATTCTACTGGAGGATAGACAGATGAGACAAGAAAATATTCTACTGGAGGATAGACAGATGGGACAAGAAAACATTCTACTGGAGGATAGACAGATGGGACAAGAAAACATTCTACTGGAGGATAGTCACATGGGACTAGAAAACATTCTTCTGGAGGATAGACAGATGGGACAAGAAAACATTCTACTGGAGGATAGACAGATGGGACTAGAAAACATTCTTCTGGAGGATAGTCACATGGGACAAGAAAATGTTCTAATGGAGGATAGACAGATGGAACAAGAAAACGTTCTGCTGGAGGATAGACAGATGGGACAAGAAAACGTTCTGCTGGAGGATAGACAGATGGGACAAGAAAACGTTCTGCTGGAGGATAGACAGATGGAACAAGAAAACGTTCTGCTGGAGGATAGACAGATGGGACAAGAAAACGTTCTGCTGGAGGATAGACAGATGGAACAAGAAAACATTCTACTGGAGGATAGACAGATGGGACAAGAAAACGTTCTGCTGGAGGATAGACAGATGGAACAAGAAAACATTCTACTGGAGGATAGACAGATGGAACAAGAAAACATTCTACTGGAGGATAGACAGATGTGACAAGAAAATGTTCTACTGGAGGATAGACAGATGGGACAAGAAAATGTTCTACTGGAGGATAGACAGATGGGACAAGAAAACGTTCTATCCGAGGATAGACAGATGGGACAAGAAAATGTTCTACTGGAGGATAGACAGATGTGACAAGAAAATGTTCTACTGGAGAATAGACAGATGTGACAAGAAACTATTCTACTGGAGGATAGACAGATGGGACAAGAAACTATTCTACTGGAGGATAGACAGATGGGACAAGAAAATGTTCTACTGGAGGATAGACAGATGGTACAAGAAAACGTTCTACTGGAGGATAGACAGATGGGACAAGAAAACGTTCTACTGGAGGATAGACAGATGGGACAAGAAAACGTTCTACTGGAGGATAGACAGATGGGACAAGAAAACGTTCTACTGGAGGATAGACAAATGGGACAAGAAAACGTTCTACTCTAGGATAGATAGATGGGACAAGAAAACGATCTACTGGAGGATAGACAGATGGGACAAGAAAACGTTCTACTGGAGGATAGACAGATGGAACAAGAAAACGATCTACTGGAGGATAGATAGATGGGACAAGAAAACGATCTACTGGAGGATAGATAGATGGGAAAAGAAAACGTTCTACTGGAGGATAGACAAATGGGACAAGAAAACGATCTACTGGAGGATAGACAGATGGGACAAGAAAACGTTCTACTGGAGGATAGACAAATAGGACAAGAAAACGTTCTACTGGAGGATAGACAGATGGGACAAGAAAACGTTCTACTGGAGGATAGACAGATGGGACAAGAAAACGTTCTACTGGAGGATAGACAAATGGGACAAGAAAACGATCTACTGGAGGATAGACAGATGGGACAAGAAAACGTTCTACTCTAGGATAGATAGATGGGACAAGAAAACGTTCTATTGGAGGATAGATAGATGGGACAAGAAAACGTTCTACTCTATGATAGACAGATGGGACAAGAAAACGTTCTACTGAAGGATAGACAGATGGGACAAGAAAACGTTCTACTGGAGGATAGACAGATGGGACAAGAAAACGTTCTACTGGAGGACAGACAGATGGGACAAGAAAACATTCTACTGGAGGATAGACAGATGGGACAAGAAAACGTTCTACAGGAGGATAGACAGATAGGACGAGAAAACGTTCTACAGGAGGATAGACAGATGGGACAAGAAAACATTCTACAGGAGGATAGACAGATGGGACAAGAAAACGTTCTACTGGAGGATAGACAGATGGGACAAGAAAACGTTCTACATGAGGATAGACAGATGGGACAAGAAAACGTTCTACTGGAGGATAGACAGATAGGACAAGAAAACGTTCTACAGGAGGATAGACAGATGGGACAAGAAAACGTTCTACTGGAGGATAGACAGATGGGACAAGAAAACGTTCTACTGGAGAATAGACAGATGGAACAAGAAAACGTTCTACTGGAGGATAGACAGATAGGACAAGAAAACGTTCTACAGGAGGATAGACAGATGGAACAAGAAAACGTTCTACTGGAGGATAGACAGATGGGACAAGAAAACGTTCTACAGGAGGATAGACAGATGGAACAAGAAAACGTTCTACTGGAGGATAGACAGATGGGACAAGAAAGCGTTCTACTGGAGGATAGACAGATGGGACAAGAAAGCGTTCTACTGGAGGATAGACAGATGGAACAAGAAAACGTTCAACTGGAGGATAGACAGATGGGACAAGAAAACATAGTACTCGAGGATAGACAGATGGGACAAGAAAACATAGTACTCGAGGATAGACAGATGGGACAAGAAAACATAGTACTTGAGGATAGACAGATGGGACAAGAAAACGTTCTACAGGAGGATAGACAGATGGGACAAGAAAACATAGTACTCGAGGATAGACAGATGGGACAAGAAAACGTTCTACAGGAGGATAGACAGATGGGACAAGAAAACGTTCTACAGGAGGATAGACAGATGGGACAAGAAAACGTTCTACAGGAGGATAGACAGATGGGACAAGAAAGCGTTCTACTGGAGGATAGACAGATGGGACAAGAAAACATAGTACTCGAGGATAGACAGATGGGACAAGAAAACATAGTACTCGAGGATAGACAGATGGGACAAGAAAACGTTCTACAGGAGGATAGACAGATGGGACAAGAAAACAGTCTACAGGAGGATAGACAGATGGGACAAGAAAACATTCTACTGGAGGATAGACAGATAGGACAAGAAAACGTTCTACTCGAGGATAGACAGATAGGACAAGAAAACGTTCTACAGGAGGATAGACAGATGGGACAAGAAAACATTCTACTCGAGGATAGACAGATGGGACAAGAAAACGTTCTACAGGAGGATAGACAGATAGGACAAGAAAACATTCTACAGGAGGATAGACAGATGGGACAAGAAAACATTCTACTCGAGGATAGACAGATGGGACAAGAAAACATTCTACTGGAGGATAGACAGATGGGACAAGAAAACGTTCTACTGGAGGATAGACAGATGGGACAAGAAAACATTCTACTGGAGGATAGACAGATGGGACAAGAAAACATTCTACTGGAGGATAGACAGATGGGACAAGAAAACATTCTACTGGAGGATAGACAGATGGGACAAGAAAACATTCTACTCGAGGATAGACAGATGGGACAAGAAAACATTCTACTGGAGGATAGACAGAGGGGACAAGAAAACGTTCTACTCGAGAATAGACAGATGGGACAAGAAAACATTCTACTGCGGGATAGACAGATGGGACAAGAAAACGTTCTACTCGAGGACAGACAGATAGGACAAGAAAACATTCTACTGGAGGATAGACAGATGGGACAAGAAAACGTTCTACTCGAGGATAGACAGATGGTACTAGAAAACATTCTACTGGAGGATAGACAGATGGGACAAGAAAACGTTCTACTCGAGGATAGACAGATGGAATATGAAAACATTCTACTGGAGGATAGACAGATGGGACATGAAAACATTCTACTCGAGGATAGACATATGGTACTAGAAAACATTCTACTGGAGGATTGACAGATGGGACATGAAAACATTCTACTCGAGGATAGACAGATGGGACAAGAAAACATTCTACTGGAGGATAGACAGATGGTACTAGAAAACATTCTACTGGAGGATAGACAGATGGGACATGAAAACATTCTACTCGAGGATAGACAGATGGGACAAGAAAACATTCTACTGGAGGATAGACAGATGGGACAAGAAAACGTTCTACTCGAGGATAGACAGATGGTACTAGAAAACATTCTACTGGAGGATAGACAGATGGGACAAGAAAACGTTCTACTCGAGGATAGACAGATGGTACTAGAAAACGTTCTACTGGAGGATAGACAGATGGGACTAGAAAACGTTGTACTGGAGGATAGACAGATGGGACAGGAAAACGTTCAACTATAGGATAGACAGATGGGACAAGAAAACATTCTACTGGAGGATAGACAGATGGGACAAGAAAACATTCTACAGGAGGGTAGACAGATGAGACAAGAAAACATTCTACTGGTGGATAGACAGATGAGACAAGAAAACATTCTCCTGTAGGATAGACAGGTGAGACAAGAAAATATTCTACTGGAGGATAGACAGATGAGACAAGAAAATATTCTACTGGAGGATAGACAGATGGGACTAGAAAACTTTCTACTGGAGGATAGACAGATGGGACAAGAAAACATTCTACTGGAGGATAGACAGATGGGACTAGAAAACATTCTTCTGGAGGATAGTCACATGGGACAAGAAAATGTTCTACTGGAGGATAGACAGATGGAACAAGAAAACGTTCTGCTGGAGGATAGACAGATGGGACAAGAAAACGTTCTGCTGGAGGATAGACAGATGGGACAAGAAAACGTTCTGCTGGAGGATAGACAGATGGAACAAGAAAACGTTCTGCTGGAGGATAGACAGATGGGACAAGAAAACGTTCTGCTGGAGGATAGACAGATGGAACAAGAAAACATTCTACTGGAGGATAGACAGATGGGACAAGAAAACGTTCTGCTGGAGGATAGACAGATGGAACAAGAAAACATTCTACTGGAGGATAGACAGATGGAACAAGAAAACATTCTACTGGAGGATAGACAGATGTGACAAGAAAATGTTCTACTGGAGGATAGACAGATGGGACAAGAAAATGTTCTACTGGAGGATAGACAGATGGGACAAGAAAAGGTTCTATCCGAGGATAGACAGATGGGACAAGAAAATGTTCTACTGGAGGATAGACAGATGTGACAAGAAAATGTTCTACTGGAGGATAGACAGATGTGACAAGAAACTATTCTACTGGAGGATAGACAGATGGGACAAGAAACTATTCTACTGGAGGATAGACAGATGGGACAAGAAAATGTTCTACTGGAGGATAGACAGATGTGACAAGAAACTATTCTACTGGAGGATAGACAGATGGGACAAGAAAACGTTCTATCGGAGGATAGACAGATGGGACAAGAAAATGTTCTACTGGAGGATAGACAGATGGGACAAGAAACTATTCTACTGGAGAATAGACAGATGAGACAAGAAACTATTCTACTGGAGGATAGACAGATGGAACAAGAAACTATTCTACAGGAGGATAGACAGATGGGACAGGAAACTATAATACTGGAGGATAGAAAGATGGGACAAGAAACTATTCTACTGGAGGATAGACAGATGGGACAATAAACTATTCTACTGGAGGATAGACAGATGGGACAAGAAAACGTTCTATTGGATGATAGACAGATGGGACAAGAAAACGTTCTACTGGAGGATAGACAGATGGGACTAGAAAACGTTCTACTGGAGGATAGACAGATGGGACAAGAAAACGTTCTACTGGATGATAGACAGATGGGACTAGAAAACGTTCTACTGGAGGATAGACAGATGGGACAAGAAACTATTCTACTGGAGGATAGACAGAAGGGGCAAGAAACTATTCTACAGGAGGATAGACAGATGGGACAAGAAACTATTCTACAGGAGGATAGACAGAAGGGGCAAGAAACTATTCTACTGGAGGATAGACAGATGGGACAAGAAACTATTCTACTGGAGGATAGACAGATGGGACAAGCAAACATTCTACTCGAGGATAGACAGATGGGACAAGAAAACGTTCTACTGGAGGATAGACAGATGGGACAAGAAAACGTTCTACATGAGGATAGACAGATGGGACAAGAAAACGTTCTACTGGAGGATAGACAGATGTGACAAGAAAACGTTATACTGGAGGATAGACAGACGTGAGATGAAAACGTTCTACTCTAAGATAGACAGACGGGAGAATAAATGTTTTACTCTAAGATAGACAGATGGGACAAGAAAACGTTCTACTCTAAGATAGACAGATGGAACAAGAAAACATTCTACTGGAGGATAGACAGATGGGACAAGAAAACATTCTACTGGAGGATAGACAGATGGGACAAGAAAACGTTCTACTGTAGGATAGACAGATGGGACAAGAAAACATTCTACTGGAGGATAGACAGATGGGACAAGAAAACATTCTACTGGAGGATAGACAGATGGGACAAGAAAACGTTCTACTGGAGGATAGACAGATGGGACAAGAAAACATTCTACTGGAGGATAGACAGATGGGACAAGAAAATATTCTACTGGAGGATAGACAGATGGGACAAGAAAATATTCTACTAGAGGATAGACAGATGGGACAAAAAAACATTCTACTGGAGGATAGACAGATGGGACAAGAAAATATTCTACTGGAGGTTAGACAGATGGAACAAGAAAACATTCTACTGGAGGATAGACAGATGGGACAAGAAAATATTCTACTGGAGGATAGACAGATGGGACAAGAAAACGTTCTACTGGAGGATAGACAGATGTGACAAGAAAACGTTCAACTATAGGATAGACAGATGGGGCAAGAAAACATTCTACTGGAGGATAGACAGATGGGACAAGAAAACATTCTACTGGAGGATAGACAGATGGGACAAGAAAACATTCTACTGGAGGATAGACAGATGGGACAAGAAAACATTCTACTGGAGGATAGACAGATGGAACTAGAAAACGTTCTACTGGAGGATAGACAGATGGGACATGAAAACATTCTACTGGAGGATAGACAGATGGGACAAGAAAACATTCTACTGGAGGATAGACAGATGGGACAAGAAAACATTCTACTGGAGGATAGACAGATGGAACTAGAAAACGTTCTACTGGAGGATAGACAGATGGAACTAGAAAACGTTCTACTGGAGGATAGACAGATGGAACTAGAAAACGTTCTACTGGAGGATAGACAGATGGAACTAGAAAACGTTCTACTGGAGGATAGACAGATGGAACTAGAAAACCTTCTACTGGAGGATAGACAGATGACACTAGAAAACGTTCTACTCGAAGATAGACAGACGGGAGAAGAAAACGTTCTACTCTAAGATAGACAGACGGGAGAAGAAAACGTTTTACTGGAGGATAGACAGACGGGAGAAGAAAACGTTCTACTCTAAGATAGACAGATGGGACAAGAAAACGTTCTACTGGAGGATAGACAGATGGGAGAAGAAAACGTTCTACTGGCGGATAGACAGACGGGAGAAGAAAACGTACCACTGGAGGATAGACAGATGGGACAAGAAAACGTTCTACTGGAGGATAGACAGATGGGACAATAAAACGTTCGACTGGAGGATAGACAGATGGGACAAGAAAACGTTCTACATGAGGATAGACAGAAGGGACAAGAAAACGTTCTACTGGAGGATAGACAGATGGGACAATAAAACGTTCAACTGGAGGATAGACAGATGGGACAAGAAAACGTTCTACTGGAGGATAGACAGATGGGACAATAAAACGTTCAACTGGAGGATAGACAGATGGGACAATAAAACGTTCGACTGGAGGATAGACAGATGGGACAAGAAAACGTTCGACTGGAGGATAGACAGATGGGACAGGGGGGCAGCCGTGCGAGAGATTCCTGTTCATTGCTATCGATTTGTTTCCTGCTCCCACTTGTGAGTGTTAGTACGCATGTGCGTCTGTACGAATGTTTTTACGCATGGACATATTTAAGTGTATTTTATGTATATGCAAGTCTATGTACGCACGTATATGTTATGTATGTGTGTATGTATGTATTCAAGTATATCTTATTTATGTGTGAGTGTATGCATTCGAGTATATATATATGTATGTGTGAGTGTATGTATTCAGGTATATCTTATGTATGTGTAAGTATGTATTCAAGTATCTTATGTATGTACAAGTGTATGTATTCAAGTATATGTTATGTATGTGTCAGTGTATGTACTCAAGTATATGTTATGTACGTGTGAGTGTATGTATTCAATTAATTCTTATACATGTGTGAGTGTATACTCAAGTGTATGTTATGTATGTTTGAGTGCATGTACTCAAATATATGTTATGTATATGTGAGTGTATGTGTTCAAGTATATGTTAAGTATTCCCGAACTTAGTTTTACCTCCAGTAACAATTTATGTTTTTAATTTTGACATTGTTTTTGTACCGCATACATTAGGTCTTTTTTTATATTGACAGTGTCTTAAGACAAATAACAGAGCCAGTTAGACAGGTGTGGAGAGAAAGAGGGGAATGAAGAACGGTGGTCTAATAGAAAGACAAATAACAGAGTCAGTTAGACAGATGGGGAGAGAAAGAGGGGAATGAAGAACGGTGGTCCAATAGAAAGACAAATAACAGAATCAGCTAGACAGGTGGGGAGAGAAAGAGGGGAATGAAGAACGGTGGTCTAATAGTAAGACAAATAACAGAGTCAGCTAGACAGATGGGGAGAGAAAGAGGGGAATGAAGAACGGTGGTCTAATAGTAAGACAAATAACAGAGTCAGCTAGACAGATGGGGAGAGAAAGAGGGGAATGAAAAACGGTGGTCTAATAGTAAGACAAATAACAGAGTCAGCTAGACAGGTGGGGAGAGAAAGATGGGAATGAAGAACGGTGGTCTAATAGTAAGAGAAATAACAGAGTTAGCTAGACAGGCGGGGAGAGAAAGATGGGAATGAAGAACGGTGGTCTAATAGTAAGACAAATAACAGAGTCAGCTAGACAGGTGTGGAGAGAAAGGGGGAATGAAGAACGGTGGTCCAATAGTAAGACAAATAACAGAGTCAGCTAGACAGGCGGAGAGAGAAAGAGGGAAATGAAGAACGGTGGTCTAATAGTAAGAGAAATAACAGAATCAGCTAGACAGGCGGAGAGAGAAAGAGGGAAATGAAGAACGGTGGTCTAATAGTAAGAGAAATAACAGAGTCAGCTAGACAGGCGGAGAGAGAAAGAGGGGAATGAAGCACACATTTTTTTTTTCGTTCGCCAGCTTTTACCTCTGGCGAAGTCCTTAGTGACTAGAACTGAATGTTGTGTGTTAATCCATTTTTGCCTGGCAGCCGTGTGCACAGGGGTCCCTCGCCGCACAGGCAGATAACTCCGACTTCGGAGGTACTCATATTTTTTCCGTCGATGAGTAATTGATGTTTCAAGCCGGGCCTCGCTGCTGAGACCAGGGGGTGGTGGCCGCAGAGAGAAATCATCAATAAATATCCCAATTGGTGTAGTCGGGATTTGAACCCACAAACCCTCTGTCTCGAGGCCGGCGTCTTGCCTCGAGACCAACCAGTCCAATAGAAAGACAAATAACAGAGCCAGATAGACAAGCTGGGGGAGAAAGAGGGAAATGAAGAAGGAAGGTTTAATACAAACAACAATAACAGTGTCAGCTAGACAAACCAAAAGAAAGAAATAGAGGAAAGAAAAAATAAAGTAGGTAGAAAAACCGAGAGGAGGAAACTTTTATTTTCCCGTAAAATTAACTCTTTATTGTGTAATAGGTGTGGGCGTGGCTAGAGTAATGTTAATTTTGCCAGTTCAGCCATTTATTGTCACCTTCTGGCATTGTGCCACGGCTAAAATCGATTCCACACCATTAACTGGTTAAATATATCCCATCCTAATGGAAAATGTCAACTTATGCTCTAAAGACTGTATCGATCCTGCCATCGTTCTGAAGTCTTATTGCGTGAAATAAGACAACACGTTGGTGAAGCTGGAGTGTATAGACGAAAGGCAAGATTGCCATGACCATGCAAAGAGGACTTTTTATGTATTTTAAAGTTTAACGCGTTAGTCGGTTGCCTGGACTTGCAATACAAAACAGGTACTATAGTAAATAAAGAGTAAAGAGCCTCGTCACGCCAAGTGGCGAATAGGGGATATGGTGTTAGTGACCATAATTTGTATAGACCTTCGGCACATGTTTTTTTTTAGGGTAATGTGGTCGGTATTACGCCCGTGCCGCTTTACTTTAGCAGAAAAAAAATACGGTACCCATATAAGGCTGGGTGAACCAGGAAGCCGTCGGTTAGGATCGAACTCGAGCTCTTGTTATTTGTTGTCCAGTTCACTAACCACGGAGCCATAGCGGCTCCCACAATATGTAATGTTTAGTTTATATTCATATTTCTTGATCATATCTGATGACTAATCCACCACTTAACTGCTGTATTTACAAACAGCGATACATTGCTACTGAAAAGACGATTAGAGGCCACAGAGAAGGGATTTCTCAGAAAAATGTTGAAATTTCCTCGACAGATAGAGAGACCAATGAGGAAATTCTCAGAAAGGCCAACACAAAATGGGAGCTCCTAAAAAACATCAGAAAGAAACAATCAACATTTTTCGAGCACATCATGATAAGAGGAAAGATGGAATACATGGTTTCAACTGGAAAAATACAAGGAAAGAGAGATCGCGGACGACAAAGAGAGGAAATACTAGACAGCTTGGTGTCCTGGCATGGGAAACAGTCAACAACAGAACTGATACGATGCACTGTAGATAGAAGATTGTGGAAGGACATGATCGCCTACGCCAACCGGTATGGCACATGATGGTGATGATGATGATGATGATATATTGCTTATGATAATAAATAAATATCTGTGTGTGTGTGTGTGTGTGTGTGTGTGTGTGTGTGTAGTATTTCATTATCATAAATATGTTTACGTTTCATTTACATTTATTTGGCGTTAACACGAATATACAATGTCAACTTAATAATCTAAAATAGTAATAAAATGTGACCTCTATAACACATCTGTATTCCAACTTTGTGCTACTAATGCCAGTCTTGGATCCTAGACACAAAAGTAATAAGAAAAATAACCACTACCGAGATTAAATGTGTTAGACGCACAACAGCAAACAGCCTGAGAGATAAGATCAAAAACGAAGAACTGAGAGAGATAAAAAAAACAAGAATAATTCCCGTCATAGAATTCATGAAGAAACAGCAAATATAATGGTTTGGCCGCGAGATAAGGCATAATGACCAAAACACAACACAAGTCTGTAATAAACATTGCAAGAATAAGAGAATCAGGAGCCGACCAGGAAAAGAAAGAATGAATTATCAGAAACAATAGGAAACATAATAAAAGCAGGGGATAACAGAAAAGCAAAAGGCCGCAAATGGATATCTCCAGTCGACGCTGAAAAGCAAATGTGGGTGCAAAGAAGAAGAAGAAAATATATAATCATAATTGATTTCTGTATGTGTTGTCTAATTTACACCCATATTGTTTTACTGAAGAGGAAGAAGAAAATATATAATCATAATTGATTTCTGTATGTGTTGTCTAATTTACACCCATATTGTTTTACTGAAGAGGAAGAAGAAAATATATAATCATAATTGATTTCTGTATGTGTTGTCTAATTTACACCCATATTGTTTTACTGAAGAGGAAGAAGAAAATATATAATCATAATTGATTTCTGTATGTGTTGTCTAATTTACACCCATGTTGTTTTACTGAAGAGGAAGAAGAAAATATATAATCATAATTGGATTTCTGTATGTGTTGTCTAATTTACACCCATGTTGTTTTACTGAAGAGGAAGATACTATGCATCTATTTTTGACAATAGAGAAAAGTAAAAGAGTTCTTAAATGTTATGTAGAGCCAGTCTTAACATATGGATGTGAATCATGGACAATAGGACAACAGACAAGAAAATCACTGGAGTTTGTAGAAATGTGGTTTTACAGAAGATTGTTGAGAATACCATGGACAGCTAAGAAGAGTAATGAAGATGTTCTGAAAGAGGTCAAAGCAAAAGAGAGCTAATTTCCAATATTAGAAAGAAACAATCATCATTTTTTGGCCATGTAATGAGAAGAGAACAACTGGAATATATTGTAACAACTGGAAAAAATTGAGGGACGAAGAGATAGAGGGAAGCAAAGAGAAAAAAAAATACCAGACAGCTTAAGAAAATGGCTTGACAGAAGGTCAACAACAGATATGATAAATAACTGTCGAGATTGAAAGATGTGGAGACACATGATCACCTACGCCAGTAGGTCCGGTACTTGATGATGATTGTTTTACTCCAAGTATGTGATATTTCCAGACTTACAGAGCCGCGAACTGTGAATTATTTTCTTACACAGACCAGCTGTATTGATTTGTGCCATCCGAGTGGGCAGCCGACTAGCGCCTACATAGACTATGTTCGTTTTATTTTATTTTTTAGGTGAGAGCTATTCTCGCGCCTCGGGCCAGCCCACTCTGGCTTGTTGGCAGAACGCGTGTAGAATCTGTAGGACTCCGCAGAGTAAGGTCAGTTGCGTTATTGTGGATAAATAACGTGGCCGGAAGTGGATAATATGTGCTGTGTGTATCGTAAATGTAACATTTCAGTTAAAGGATATCTTTCTTCTCACAGAGTAATTTCAGTGACGCTAAATGGTAATGTTTTCATTAAATTTTAATTTTCATGTCATGAAAACTATCATCATCATCATCAAGTACCGGGCCTAGTGGCGTAGGTGATCATGTCTCTCTACAACATTCGATCCCGGCAGCTATTTATCATTTCTGTTGTTAACCTTCTGCCAAGCCATTCTCTTAAGCTGTCTGTTAATTTTTCTCTTTGCTTCCCTCTATCTCTTCGTCCTCAATTTTTCCAGTTGTTACAATATATTCAAGTTGTTCTCTTCTCATTACATGGCCAAAAAATGATGATTGTCTCTTCCTAATATTGGAAATTAGCTCTCTTTTTGCTTTGACCTTTCTCAGAACCTCTTCATTACTTTTCTTAGCTGTCCATGGTATTCTCAACATTCTTCTGTAAAACCACATTTCTACAGACTCCAGTGATTTTCTTGTCTGTTGTCCTATTGTCCATGATTCGCATCCGTATGTTAAGACTGGCTCTACGTAACATTTAAGAACTCTTTTTCTTGTTTCTATTGTCAAAAATGGATTGCATAGTATTTTCCTCATTTTTTAGAAAGCTGCTTTTGCCTGAGCCATTCTACAGCTCACCGCTTTTGTACATCTTCCGTCTGAGGTTAACAAAATTTCCAAATATTTGAAAATATATAATATATGAAAACTATACTAACATCAAAACAAATAACATCAGGGCTAAAACTAAGAGTAGCAAAATGTTATATCTTCTCAATATTCTTATTTGGTACAAAAACATGGACATTATACAAGAAAACAGAACAACAAATGAAATGCGCATATATAAAAGAATAGGTAGAATTGGATGGAAAGAAAAGAAAACAAACGATGAAGTATTAAAACAACTAAAAATGAAAAGAGAACTACTAAATACAATTCAAACAAGACAAATGTGATTTTTGGGCCATGTTAAAAGACACAACAGCCTACTAAAAGTAATCTTGGAGGGGAAAATACATGGTAAAAGAGGCAGAGACAGGCCAAGACTAACATGGACGAGTAACATCAAAAGTTGAACAAGTCAGCCTATTGCAACCTACACCATCAAAGCAAGACACAGAGCAGAATGACGTTTTATGGTAGCCAACCTTCGCTGCGGAGATGGCACTCGATGATGATTCCATTACATTTATTGTAACGGTTTTAGAAATAAGCTGCCGTATTACAAGTGTAATTTTTCGTGTAAAATATATTTTATTTGAGTGACTATCTACAGAGAGGTGGAAATTATGGGATTATCATGATCATCATGTACCATAGCGTCTTCACGTAGACTATCATGTCCTTCTCTATATCCATAGTGCATCGTATCAATTCTGTAGTAGATTGTTTACCATGCCAAGTTATCTAGTCTCTTCTCTATGTCCGCAGTTAAAAAAAAAAGTAAAGTACCCCCGTCACGCCAAGTGGTGTATAGGGAATATGGTGTTAGTGACCATAAATTTCACAGACCTTCGGCACATGATGTTTGAGGTAATGTGGTCAGTATTACGCCCGTGCCGATTTACTTTCCCAGCAAAAAAATCCGGTAATCATTAAAGGCTGGGTCAACCGGAAGCCGTCGGTTGGGATCGAACCCTACCTCTTTTATAGTATCTTCTCTCTGTGTTACTCGCAGTATTTTACTACCTATATATAACATATGGGCCGGCTACGGCTCGAAAGGTCAATAGATAGATAGATAGATAGATAGATAGATAGATAGATAGATAGATAGATAGATAGATAGATAGATAGATAGATAGATAGATAGATAGATGGATGGATGGATGGATGGATGGATGGATGGATGGATGGATGGATGGATGGATGGATGGATGGATGGATGGATGGATGGATGGATGGATGGATGGATGGATGGATGGATGGATGGATGGATGGATGGATGGAT
This sequence comes from Megaustenia siamemsis, assembly GCA_032433765.1. NCBI lineage: Eukaryota > Metazoa > Mollusca > Gastropoda > Stylommatophora > Ariophantidae > Megaustenia > Megaustenia siamemsis. The sequence goes on along the minus strand of JAVIAB010000091.1, from coordinate 51,398,562 downwards.
GGATGGATGGATGGATGGATGGATGGATGGATGGATATATGGATGGATGAATGGATGGATGGATGGATGGATGGATGGATGGATGGATGGATGGATGGATGGATGGATGGATGGATGGATGGATGGATGGATGGATGGATGGATGGATGGATGGATGGATGGATGGATGGATGGATGGATGGATGGATGGATGGATAGATAGATAGATAGATAGACAACATATTCATATTCTTCTCATGATGTGCCAGAAAAGTATCGATTGTTACAATTGTTTCTTTCTGATGTTTTATAGGGGCAAGGAGTTCTCCTTTTCTTTGGGCCTCGTTGAGAGTTTCCTATTTGGCTCTCTTAGCCTTGCGACTATCCAGGGATCTCTCAGTATTCCTTTGATGAATCTCATTTCAATGGCTTCTTATTGAATTTTCTTTTGTTTGCCTACTCTCCATGATTCGCTTCCATAGGTCAGAAATGGCTGAACAAGGCACCAATGAAGTCTCTTCCTCACTTCTATGGACCCACTCGTTGCACCGGATGTTTTTCATTTTCTAAAATGCTACTTTGGCCTGTGCTGTTCTGCTTTCTATTTATGTAGTGCATCTTCCATCTGATGTTATTATTGTACCCACGTATTTGAGACTTTGCACTTGTTTTAGATTTGTCCCGCTTATTTTTATATTGCACAATGGGAATGGCTGTTTCTTCTTCATAACCATAACTTGCTTTTTCTCCCTGTGGGTGAGACAAATCTTTTTGTTCTTTTTTTCCCTATTATGTCTATCATTTCCTCTAGTTTAATTCCCACCTCTACTATTAAGGCTGCGTCAGCTACACATCACAAGTAGTTTATGGTGTCACTGTTGACTTTATTTAATTTTACAAATCTAGTATGGTTCTTAATATTTTTACTACCAAGTGAAAACAAATCCGACGACAGAACACAACCTTATCTAACTTCATATATTGGAACCTTTCTGGATGGTTGCTAATTCTTATGGCTACTGTTTGTTGCCTAATTCACATGTTTAAATGATTCTCAGATCCCCTGCAATCGGTGTATACTCTCCCCAACAAATTGATCATTTGCACATTTTCTTTACTGGGAGTTAGCCACAACATAAATAAAGTGTTTGAGGAAAACAGAGTGACCAGGAGACAGGAAGTGAGAAATGACGTAAAAAGGAAATGATCTGGAAAGAAACGAATCTAAAAATACACTGGATATTCAATAAGTTGTGTTATCCACTTTAAGAATATAGTCGCGATAGCTCAGTCGTTAGTAAATTGGACTACAAAGGACAAGAGATCTAGTTTTATCCTGATCGACGACTTCCGGGTTCACCTAGCCTTATACGGGTACCGGATTTTTCTCTGGGAAAGTAAAGCGGCGCGGGCGTAATACCGACCACATTACCTCAAAAATCATGTGCCGAAGGTCTGTAAAAATTATGATCACTAACACCATTTTCCCTATACGCCACTTGGAGAAAATCCCCCGTGTTTTACTTCTATAAAATGAATTGGTAAGGAGAAATGGTAAAGCATAAAGAAATATCAACTATAACCAAGAGAAGTGGGTGGTCATAACTTAGCCGTGTGATGAGAAGAGACAAGAAGAGAAGTGGGTGGTCATAACTTAGCCGTGTGATGAGAAGAGACAAGAAGAGAAGTGGGTGGTCATAACTTAGCCGTGTGATGAGAAGAGACAAGAAGAGAAGTGGGTGGTCATAACTTAGCCGTGTGATGAGAAGAGACAAGAAGAGAAGTGGGTGGTCATAACTTAGCCGTGTGATGAGAAGAGACAAGAAGAGAAGTGGGTGGTCATAACTTAGCCGTGTGATGAGAAGAGACAAGAAGAGAAGTGGGTGGTCATAACTTAGCCGTGTGATGAGAAGAGACAAGAGAGTCTGAAAGCAAGCCCTGAAATTGGAATCAGAGGGTGGAAGAAAATGAGATTGACCCAGAGGAACACAAGAAATAATACAGAGACGATAAGGTAATTACAGCATGCATCAACTCCCTTTCCAGAGGTTGAGAGGTTAATCTCATAACAAGGGCGTAGATGTAGGTGCAGTGCGCGACCAGTGCAAAATTGTGACGCTTAATCGTAAAAACGGTGACATTTAATTGGAAAAACTACGACACTTAATTGCAAAAATTGCGTTACATAATCGCATAATTTGTGACAATTGCAAAAATTGTGATACTTAATTGCAAAAAATTGTGATACTTAATGGCAAAAATTGTGATACTTAAATGCAAAAAATTGTGATACCTAATAGCAAAAATTGTGACGATTAATTGCAAAAATTGTGATAATAATTGCAAAAATTATCAGGCATGAAGAGTCTAGATATGTCGGCCCCTTGTGCGCTCTTCTGCTCGAAAGGACGATAGGCGAATTGGGAGGGGGTAGCAGACAGACAGACAGGCAGACAGACAGACAGACAGACAGGCAGACAGAGAGGTTAGAAACACTGTAAAAGAGGCCAGATGCATGACAGAGAAAGAAATGAACCGACAAAATCAGGGAATGTATGAATCTTCGCTTTGGCAAACCACAGAGATACCGAAGGATAGGAGAGACTGCTTATATGACTCGTCCAATCCATGAGACAAGCGAGGTGTAGACAACTGTACAGTAAAAGTAAAGGTTCCCTCCATGCCTTGCTAGGCGTATGGGGAATATGGTGTCAGTGACCATATTTTTCTATGATCACGGCTCATTTCTTTGGTGATGTGGTCGGTATCACGCCAGTCCGCCTTTACTTCTCAGAAAAACTTCGGGTACCCATTTGTAGAGGCTGGGTGAACCCCTGAGATCTGTCAGTCCGAAAAAAAAATCAGCCACTTTTTGGATTCGAACACGGACCCTTCTGGTCAGGAAGCGAGCGTACTAACCACTCAGCCACCGAGGCAACGTAGATAACTATGCATACACCATAAAGTAGCTACATAAGTATGTTGTAACCAAGTTTTGTTTACACAACGGGTTATCTTCATTGTTCAAAAGACAACTACATGTGTGCTCACATCCCTTTCTCATCACGTTCCCCACTATGAAGCACGCCCGCCACACACTAGAGAAAGCACTAAAGATGGCTTTAGCTCAGATGCACAAACTCCGCAACACCAACGACGTAGCTTCAGAAATAGCTGACACTGACCTTGACTTCGAATTGTCTGTTATCGTGAGGTCATTGATGTCCTTCTTCAGCGTTCACGGCTTGTGATTATGAGAACTTGAATGTCTGTTTTGTTTTACGATGGAGGGGGAATGGCAATGTGACACACGACGAGCTGGTCAATGGTCAGTACTTGTATATGGAGGGGCAAAGATAACATCATGACACACGACGAGCTGGTCAATGGTCAGTACTTGTATATGGAGGGGCAAAGATAACATCATGACACACGACGAGCTGGTCAATGGTCAGTACTTGTATATGGAGGGGCAAAGATAACATCATGACACACGACGAGCTGGTCAATGGTCAGTACTTGTATATGGAGGAGTAAGGGCAATATGACACACGACGAGCTGGTCAATGGTCAGTACTTGTATATGGAGGAGTAAGGGCAATATCATGACACACGACGAGCTGGTCGCATGGTCAGTACTTGTATATGGAGGAGTAAGGGCAATATCATGACACACGACGAGCTGGTCAATGGTCAGTACTTGTATATGGAGGAGTAAGGGCAATATGACACACGACGAGCTGGTCAATGGTCAGTACTTGTATATGGAGGAGTGAGGGCAATATGACACACGACGAGCTGGTCAATGGTCAGTACTTGTATATGGAGGGGCAAAGATAACATCATGACACACAACGAGCTGGTCAATGGTCAGTACTTGTATATGGAGGAGTAAGGGCAATATGACACACAACGAGCTGGTCAATGGTCAGTACTTGTATATGGAGGGACAAAGATAACATCATGACACACGACGAGCTGGTCAATGGTCAGTACTTGTATATGGAGGGGCAAAGATAACATCATGACACACAACGAGCTGGTCAATGGTCAGTACTTGTATATGGAGGAGTAAGGGCAATATGACACACGACGAGCTGGTCAATGGTCAGTACCTGTATATGGAGGGGCAAAGATAACATCATGACACACGACGAGCTGGTCAATGGTCAGTACTTGTATATGGAGGGGCAAAGATAACATCATGACACACGACGAGCTGGTCAATGGTCAGTACTTGTATATGGAGTAGTAAGGGCAATATGACACACGACGAGCTGGTCAATGGTCAGTATTTGTATATGGAGGGCTAAGGGCAATATCATGACACACGACGAGCTGGTCAATGGTCAGTACTTGTATATGGAGGGCTAAGGGCAATATCATGACACACGACGAGCTGGTCAATGGTCAGTACTTGTATATGGAGGGCTAAGGGCAACATCATGACACACGACGAGCTGGTCAATGGTCAGTACTTGTATATGGAGGGCTAAGGGCAATATTATGACACGCGATTAGCTGGTCAATGGTCAGTACTTGTATATGGAGGAGTAAGGGCAATATCATGACACACGACGAGTTGGTCAATGGTCAGTACTTGTATATGGAGGAGTAAGGACAATATGACACACGACGAGCTGGTCAATGGTCAGTACTTGTATATGGAGGAGTAAGGGCAATATCATGACACACGACGAGCTGGTCGCATGGTCAATACTTGTATATGGAGGAGTAAGGGCAATATCATGACACACGACGAGCTGGTCGCATGGTCAATACTTGTATATGGAGGAGTAAGGGCAATGTCATGACACACGACGAGCTGGTCAATGGTCAGTACTTGTATATGGAGGAGTAAGGGCAATGTCATGACACACGACGAGCTTGTTGCATGGTCAATACTTGTATATGCGTGTGTTTTCTCATATTTCCCCTAAACATGCACCGTGGCTGACACACTAGGATAAGCTAGATTTTGGTTGTTGGACCCGGCCTGCCCGTGGTTAATGTCTCGGTATTCTCTTATAGACTTCCCTGCTTCTCCCGATGGCAACTGCTAGGTAACTGGAGCTTGTTTTCCGTGGTATCCTTTCCCGTGCATAGAGCTTTGAAAGCGGCTCTTACTCGCATGGCCTTTCTCGTCGTTGGACATATGGGGCGTTTTCTTAATTGGGGGTAGTTCCACTTGTTGCACCCACCTAGTCCTGGTAGGAGAAATCTTCCATCTGTTTTTTTTGGTTCATGAGGACATTGATTTTCTATGAGCATGATACGAAAAGTGGAGGCGGGATCTGTACGTAGGCAATGGGTAGAGTCATTGCAGAAGTCAAAAATACATAAGGTCACCCTTGTCTACGTCCCAGGACATGCTGGAGTACGGGGAAATGAAAGGGCGGACACTTTGGCTAGCTGTGCTATTACTGAGGACGGTCCTCCAATGGATTGGGCGGACATCAGCAATGCCCTCCGGGAAGTTGGAAGGATACAGGACTTCGATAACCATGAGTTCACCTCACTCCTTCGGATGAAAGAGCTGGGAGTTAAGATGGGCACAGCCAGAAACGAGAAACTTAGTGGGCGTGTAAGAAGACTTATCAACCAACACAGAACTGGAGTCATCAGTCGCTGGACACATCGAGACTTGATGAGGAGGGATCTGAGCCCCTATGGACATGTTCGAAGTGCAATGATGATAACCCACTAATAACTCAATAAATCAATGATGATAACCCGCTAATAACTCAATAACTCAACGATGATAACCCGCTAATAACTCAATAACTCAATGATGATGACCCGCTAATAACTCAATGATGATGACCCGCTAATAACTCAATAACTCAATGATGATGACCCGCTAATAACTCAATAACTCAATGATGATGACCCGCTAATAACTCAATGATAATGACCCGCTAATAAAACATAACTCAATGATGATAACCCGCTAATAACTCAATAACTCAATGATGATGACCCGCTAATAACTCAATAACTCAATGATTATGACCCGCTAATAACTCAATGATGACGACCCGCTAATTACTCGATAACTCAATGATGATGACCCGCTAATAACTCAATGATGATGACCCGCTAATAACTCAATGATGATGACCCGCTAATAACTCAATGATGATGACCCGCTAATAACTCAATAACTCAATGATGATGACCCGCTAATAACTCAATGATGATGACCCGCTAATAACTCGATAACTCAATGATGATGACCCGCTAATAACTCAATGATGATGACCCGCTAATAACTCAATGATGATGACCCGCTAATAACTCGATAACTCAATGATGATGACCCGCTAATAACTCGATAACTCAATGATGATGACCCGCTAATAACTCGATAACTCAATGATAATAACCCGCTAATAACTCAATGATGATGACCCGCTAATAACTCAATAACTCAATGATGATGACCCGCTAATAACTCAATGATGATGACCCGCTAATAACTCGATAACTCAATGATGATGACCCGCTAATAACTCAATGATGATGACCCGTTAATAACTCAATAACTCAATGATGATGACCCGCTAATAACTCGATAACTCAATGATGATGACCCGCTCATAACTCAATGATGATGACCCGCTAATAACTCGATAACTCAATGATGATGACCCGCTAATAACTCAATGATGATGACCCGCTAATAACTCAATAACTCAATGATGATGACCCGCTAATAACTCAATGATGATGACCCGCTAATAACTCGATAACTCAATGATGATGACCCGCTAATAACTCAATGATGATGACCCGCTAATAACTCAATAACTCAATGATGATGACCCGCTCATAACTCGATAACTCAATGATGATGACCCGCTAATAACTCAATGATGATGACCCGCTAATAACTCGATAACTCTGTTGACGTTGTTGCGTGCAGTCAAAATTACTTCTATCCAAGTAATGCGGAATATTGTAAATGTATACGTGCTGTCCCAGGTCTAGAATCTCATTGGTTTAAAATAATACTGTAGGACAGTGGTTGCCAACTGAAGGTTGACTGAGGGTTGGATTATAGCCAAGACCAGGATCACAGGGCAAACTTAGAGTTACATTCTGTGATTTAGTTATATATATATATATAAATAATGCTTACACTTTCGCGACATACTTTATTATTCGTAACAAAACAATTAAAATTAATTATTTATTGCGAAATTACCTTTATATTATGTTTTTCAACCGACTGAAAATTTGGTTTTTACATATAGGTATTTAATATAGTTCCCGTGTGTTACCGGGGCCTCATTATGAGGGAAGTAAAGAATAGTGACACTGTGACCTTCCAGGCATGTCGTAAGAGGCGACTAAGGAGTTTGATCGATGGCTTGACAAGCTGTCATTGTAAAAAGTATAGTTATGGAAACAGAGCTATGATCTCCGCAATATGTGCCATTTTGGCACGCAAGGTTTCTGTTTTTGAGATTGTGGTTCTGCCCTATGTGCCGTCTTCGGCTCGAAAGGACGATAGATAGATAGATTTAATATAGTAAGCTTCTGTGGAAGCTTCAAGAGCCAAGAAACAAACTGGATCTGGCTAGCGGGTCGCTATTTCGCCATCCCTCTTCTGTATTTTGTGCACGGACCTCCAGTAAAGCGGACTGAAATGACTGTTTCTTAACTGCTCTTTTGAAACTTTCAAGTCTGTCGAATGGATAATGTTATCTGATTCACCTTTTCAAATTACGAAATGTGATTTTAGAAAACTATATATATAGCATTTCACGGAGCCGCATTAGCTCAGTGGTTAGTGAACTGGAATACAAAGGACAAGAGGTTGGGTTCGATCCTGATCGACGGCTTCCAGGTTCACCCAGCCTTAAATGGGTACCGGATATTTTTCTGGGAAAGTAAAGCGGCACGGGCGTAATACCGACCCCATTACCCCAAAAATCATGTGCCGAAGGTCTGTAAAAATTATGGTCACTAACACCATATTCCCTATACGCCACTTGACGTGGCGGGGGTTCTTTACTTCATATATATATATAACTTCGCTGAAGACGTCTATGCCATCGCTGAAGACGTCACATCTATATATATCTTCGCTGAAAACGTCTATGCCATCGCTGAAGACGTCACATATATATATATAACTTCGCTGAAGACGTCTATGCCATCGCTGAAGACGTCACATATTTTGGCCGATTCCGGGACCCTCTCAGGCCTTAAACTATATATAGATGGCTGTGCTCAGAACACATCAATATAATAGATAATTCACTGTAGTGTTAGAAAGAACACATATGTATCAGATTCCCTGGACGTCGAAAAGGAAACGATGCATGCATTTTTTTGTTTATTTGCACTCCGGACCTGCAGAGCTTTGGTCTTTTATTCGTTCTTGGTGACTGCGAGCTCTTCTGCTGCATCGACTTTTCTCCTTCTAACTCCGGATCGTAGCTGTAAATCGTAATTTATTAAGGACGATGATCCTAGAGATGAAAGTTTCGCTGTCGCAAGCCATATCAAAGCACTCGTCAAGACGGCTCTGGTTTTGATGGAATATCGCGAGCCTGGGGACAAACTTCACATCATCGGGAGGCTTGTAAAGGCTTTCTGTTAGGATCCCCTGACAGACACTAGAACTGATTCCCACCACGTGAGAAAGCTGATGGATGACTTGGAAATGGCCCTGATGGATCAGCTCACGAATGTTACTATCCATTTTTTTTCTGGCGTTTTGTTGGCGACAGTACGTCCTGAACGCTTATCGTCTAGAACATACACTCAACCGGCCTTGAAACGCGGGGTCGAGCCAAAGACTTTGATCGACTTAACTTTTTCCGTACGTTTCGACGCACCATGCGCTATTCCGATTTCGATCATGTACGTTTAGCCGCACAGTGCGTCACTCTTAATTTAATTGTCATCAAAATGTATTCAAACCATATTCTTTTTATATGTCTTGTATCATCTTGCTATTGGTGAAATATAATTCCTTCTTTAATTATCTAAAAATCCATGTATAATATGGTAAGTTTTAGATAGTAATAAACATGTAGATTAATATTTTAAAAATATGAAAAACATTGTCTCTAATATCTCTACCGCTAAATTGAGAAAAACCTTCCTTTCTGAATGAGTTAAAGAATATTGCCCAAAATTTGAAGAAGCATTTCAAGAGTCTCCGTTGCAGAATTGCCAGGCTTCTTCAAAAATCTGGTCCAAATAGGTTGCTATAGTTTCCTCGAATTTGTTACCATCTCACTAATCGCAGAACGGGCCCTAAACAAACCTGGAAAATGACCCGTAGACCCAGATCACGTGTAATCATGATATCACGTGACATACAGACTTAGGACACTTGGCAGCATTGACATTCAGATTTTCGTGGGAATACGTCAAATGGTTACAGCACGGTAATTACAGACAGGAAACTTGCCAGTCGTCTCTCGTATACACGACAATATGTGGCAGTACCAAATTAGCTCAAGGCATAGTGAAGTGCAGTTGCGCACTCGTAGTTTGTGACTAATTTCGAGATTGGGTGTCTTTAGCGAAATAATTTACCAGTCTAACTACCTGCTCTCGGCCAAGGCGTCTTTCTTTTGTCACAGTTCACAGTAAAGTAAAGTAAAGTAAAGTAAAGTAAAGTAAAGTAAAGTAGTAAAGTAAAGTAAAGTAAAGTAAAGTAAAGTAAAGTACGAGACGAATAGGCATCTTAGCGCGCGAGTTTTCTGCCATATGTGCTCGGTCGCCTATCCAGAAATGTTCGGAGACTTCTGGATAGTGTCACTTCAAGCATCGAAACTCACGATGCGAGGCGGCATTCCTCACCTGATACCCATTTCTGCCAATGGCTGGGTCGACCGCGGAGGTATTTTCTTTTCAAACACGAATACAACCCACACTGCTTCCAGCGGGAGTCGAAAACGGGTTGTCCTTACGTCGGTAGCCCAATCGGGTGCTTTTGCCAACTAGGCTTCTAAAGCCCCCAAATGTTCGCTCTAAATGAAGTAATATTTCTTTGCCGCATGTTTAGAAGCGAGTATTATGGAAACACAAGACTTTTCAGGAGACAGTGTGTGCTATATAATGGCTATCAATTTTATATACTGTCATGGGACCCGGACAGGTGGAATTCAAAAGATTATTATGGCTGTTTAACTATGTCAAGGACACACCAGATGTCAAGGGTTGCTGTCTTTGTGGGTCAAGGCATCGAGATGCATTGAAATGTGAAGCTGCAGTAAAACTGATTATAATGAAAATTTTTTTTAAAAAAGAAAAAAAGTGGTATGATAGCAGCTTTACGTAGGTGAAGAACAAAATAAATGTAGAACTACGTGTCGGCCAGAAGGCCTTCAACAGAACAACGAATCAATTTTTCTGTGTATACCCTTATATATTTTTGTGTTGTGGTTTGTTATTCCTACTGAAGGCTTTTTGGGCAAAACGTCGTTCTACTTTTGTTTTGGTTCTCACCTACGTAAAGCTGTTATCATACCACTTTGTTCCTTTTTTATTTAAAGTGTCATTACTTTCTGTGTAAAGTTCTGACAGAACCAAGGCTAAAAGTAATATAGCCCTTCAGGAAAAGCAGACACACTTAGTGTGGTAAGACAATCTGTACATAGAAATAAGCACCGTGAGCTGTGTGTCGCATCCGTTTTGATCATGTTTCGATACTCCCTTTGTTTACGATGAATGATGATAGCATATGACAAGGAACAGTTGGCTGTGTTTACTTTCTATGCGGTTTCGCCTTATGTCTTTTGGCGTGTGCTGAGACTGTTATGATGGGGACTACAGTTACCTTTCTTTTTTTGGGAGATGAGTTAGTAATTCGGATGATTCCACTGGCACGGTGGGTTGAGAAATTATGGATTTTAATTTTTTTTGGAGTGATACCGGGGCCTCCCATGACCATAACCATAAGCATTTATTGAAGAAATATCAACTGTCGACGTTTGGAAGACAGCTCAACGCTGAATATGACTAGAAAGCGGACTCAAGCAATTAACAGGAACGTGAGAAGACGTCGAGTCCACAGCACTGAATCGTGTCCAACTCGGATTAAGAATAGCTAGAAAAGAACAAAAGAATCATTATAATATTGTATTTAATTATCCATTTTAATCCCTGCAAAAAAAAAAAAAGTAAAGAGCCCCCGTCACGCCAAGTGGCGTATAGGGAATATGGTGTTAGTGACCATACATTTTACAGACCTTCAACACATAATTTTTGAAGTAATATGATCGGTATTACGCCCCTGCAGCTTTACTTTCCCAGAAAAAATCCGGTACCCATTTAAGGCTGGGTGAACCCGGAAGCCGTCGGTTGGTTTAGAACCCTTGTCCTTTGTAGTCCAGTTCACTAAACACTGAGCTATCGCGACTCCCCCAGTTTCATCCATGAATATGAGATAATGTTTACATCTAATTTCACTAGGAAGATAGTTATCTTGTCATCTTTACTTTAATTCTTTATATCACATCAGATATTTTCTGTTCGTTACATTTGTTATGTTCATTACACTGTTATCAGTAGCTTTCATCCATCACTTTACATTTGCTGTTATGACAACTCTTCCTGCTTTTCCTTATGTATTCTCAAATTATTTTCTTGCACTTATCACCATCACAACTTTTATTAGACAATATCAGTTAGCACTTCAACCTCATGTCTGAGCGCACTTCAACCTCATGTCTGAGCGCACTTCAACCTCATGTCTGAGCGCACTTCAACCTCATGTCTGAGCGCACTTCAACCTCATGTCTGAGCGCACTTCAACCTCATGTCTGAGCGCACAAGAAGAGTGCTGGAACTTAATACCGAGTTCGAGACTTCTTCTATCTTTCCTCCCTCTATCCCTTGCATCCTCCTGCGTCTTTCAAATTCTCATCTTTATCGCTCTTCCACACTCTCCCTTTCTTCTACACTCTCCCTCTCTTCCACACTCTCCCTCTCTTCTACAATCTCCCTCTCTTCCACACTCTCCCTTTCTTCCACACTCTCCCTCTCTTCTACACTCTCCCTCTCTTCTACACTCTCCCTCTCTTCTACACTCTCCCTCTCTTCTACACTCTCCCTCTCTTCTACAATCTCCCTCTCTTCTACACTCTCCCTCTCTTCTACAATCTCCCTCTCTTCTACACTCTCCCTCTCTTCTACAATCTCCCTCTCTTCTACACTCTCCCTCTCTTCTACAATCTCCCTCTCTTCTACACTCTCCCTCTCTTCTACAATCTCCCTCTCTTCTACACTCTCCCTCTCTTCTACACTCTCCCTCTCTTCTACAATCTCCCTCTCTTCTACAATCTCCCTTTCTTCCACACTCTCCCTTTCTTCTACAATCTCCCTTTCTTCCACACTCTCCCTTTCTTCTACAATCTCCCTCTCTTCTACAATCTCCCTCTCTTCTACAATCTCCCTCTCTTCTACACTCTCCCTCTCTTCTACAATCTCCCTCTCTTCCACACTCTCCCTTTCTTCTACAATCTCCCTTTCTTCCACACTCTCCCTTTCTTCTACAATCTCCCTCTCTTCCACACTCTCCCTTTCTTCTACAATCTCCCTCTCTTCTACAATCTCCCTTTCTTCCACACTCTCCCTTTCTTCTACAATCTCCCTCTCTTCTACAATCTCCCTCTCTTCCACACTCTCCCTCTCTTCCACACTCTCCCTCTCTTCCACACTCTCCCTTTCTTCTACACTCTCCCTCTCTTCTACAATCTCCCTCTCTTCCACACTCTCCCTCTCTTCTACAATCTCCCTCTCTTCTACAATCTCCCTCTCTTCTACAATCTCCCTTTCTTCTACAATCTCCCTCTCTTCCACACTCTCCCTCTCTTCCACACTCTCCCTCTCTTCCACACTCTCCCTCTCTTCCACACTCTCCCTCTCTTCTACACTCTCCCTCTCTTCCACACTCTCCCTCTCTTCTACAATCTCCCTCTCTTCTACAATCTCCCTCTCTTCCACACTCTCCCTCTCTTCCACACTCTCCCTCTCTTCTACAATCTCCCTCTCTTCTACAATCTCCCTCTCTTCTACAATCTCCCTCTCTTCTACAATCTCCCTCTCTTCCACACTCTCCCTCTCTTCTACAATCTCCCTCTCTTCTACAATCTCCCTCTCTTCTACAATCTCCCTCTCTTCTACAATCTCCCTCTCTTCCACACTCTCCCTCTCTTCTACAATCTCCCTCTCTTCTACAATCTCCCTCTCTTCTACAATCTCCCTCTCTTCCACACTCTCCCTCTCTTCCACACTCTCCCTCTCTTCCACACTCTCCCTCTCTTCTACAATCTCCCTCTCTTCTACAATCTCCCTCTCTTCCACACTCTCCCTCTCTTCCACACTCTCCCTCTCTTCCACACTCTCCCTCTCTTCCACACTCTCCCTCTCTTCTACAATCTCCCTCTCTTCTACAATCTCCCTCTCTTCCACACTCTCCCTCTCTTCCACACTCTCCCTCTCTTCTACAATCTCCCTCTCTTCTACAATCTCCCTCTCTTCCACACTCTCCCTCTCTTCTACAATCTCCCTCTCTTCCACACTCTCCCTCTCTTCCACACTCTCCCTCTCTTCTACAATCTCCCTCTCTTCTACAATCTCCCTCTCTTCTACAATCTCCCTCTCTTCTACAATCTCCCTCTCTTCTACAATCTCCCTCTCTTCTACAATCTCCCTCTCTTCCACACTCTCCCTCTCTTCTACAATCTCCCTCTCTTCCACACTCTCCCTCTCTTCCACACTCTCCCTCTCTTCTACAATCTCCCTCTCTTCCACACTCTACCTTTCTTCTACACTCTCCCTCTCTTCTACAATCTCCCTCTCTTCTACAATCTCCCTCTCTTCTACAATCTCCCTCTCTTCCACACTCTCCCTATCTTCTACAATCTCCCTCTCTTCTACAATCTCCCTCTCTTCTACAATCTCCCTCTCTTCTACAATCTCCCTCTCTTCTACAATCTCCCTCTCTTCTACAATCTCCCTCTCTTCTACAATCTCCCTTTCTTCTACACTCTCCCTCTCTTCTACAATCTCCCTCTCTTCTACAATCTCCCTCTCTTCTACAATCTCCCTCTCTTCCACACTCTCCCTCTCTTCTACAATCTCCCTCTCTTCTACAATCTCCCTCTCTTCTAAAATCTCCCTTTCTTCTACACTCTCCCTCTCTTCTACAATCTCCCTCTCTTCTACAATCTCCCTCTCTTCTACAATCTCCCTCTCTTCTACAATCTCCCTCTCTTCCACACTCTCCCTCTCTTCTACAATCTCCCTCTCTTCCACACTCTCCCTTTCTTCTACACTCTCCCTCTCTTCTACAATCTCCCTCTCTTCCACACTCTCCCTTTCTTCTACACTCTCCCTCTCTTCTACAATCTCCCTCTCTTCCACACTCTCCCTTTCTTCTACACTCTCCCTCTCTTCTACACTCTCCCTCTCTTCTACAATCTCCCTCTCTTCTACAATCTCCCTCTCTTCTACAATCTCCCTTTCTTCTACACTCTCCCTCTCTTCTACAATCTCCCTCTCTTCTACAATCTCCCTCTCTTCTACAATCTCCCTCTCTTCTACAATCTCCCTCTCTTCCACACTCTCCCTCTCTTCTACAATCTCCCTGTCTTCCACACTCTCCCTTTCTTCTACACTCTCCCTCTCTTCTACAATCTCCCTCTCTTCCACACTCTCTCTCTTCCACACTCCCCCTCTTCCACACTCTCCCTTTCTTCTACACTCTCACTCTCTTCCACACTCTCTCTCTTCCACACTCTCCCTCTCTTCCACACTCTCCCTCTCTTCCACACTCTCCCTCTCTTCCACACTCTCCCTCTCTTCTACACTCTCCCTCTCTTCCACACTCTCCCTCTCTCCCACACTCTCCCTCTCTTCCACACTCTCCCTCTCTTCCACACTCTCCCTCTCTTCCACACTCTCCCTCTCTTCCACACTCTCCCTCTCTTCCACACTCTCCCTCTCTTCTACACTCTCCCTCTCTTCCACACTCTCCCTCTCTTCCACACTCTCCCTCTCTTCCACACTCTCCCTCTCTTCCACACTCTCCCTCTCTTCCACACTCTCCCACTCTCCCTCAAATTCTTTTCATTCTTCGATATGCTCTGCTTCGTTACGGCATTTCCCTCTTTCCTATCTCTCACTCCCTTTCCTGCAATCTCTCTCTCTCTCCTTATCAATCTCCCTTTCTCTATCTCCTTTCCTATCTTTATATCTCTGCTCCTCTCTCTCCGCTATCTCCCGCTAACGCTATATCTCTTTATTTGTATTCCTTCCTGTGCCCCTCCCCCCTTCCTCTCTCTCTTCATTTTCCTATTCAGTGTCTATTCAATGCTATTTTCCGATTTGATTAACTCATTGCGAAAGAGCAATATTCTAATAACAGCGAATATTCTAGAAAACAAAATAAAAAACTAATTTACTTTTGAAAAAAAAAAATAATAATAATATCATTTTCAAATATAATTAACATTATTTCTTTCTGGCTGCGATTATTTTTTAAGCAAAAACAAAACTAGACAAATAAAGATTACCGCAGTCTTTCTTTCTTATTCGTTTAAATACTAGAACTAGCATTGCGTTGTATTCTACACCTCGTGATTTTTGTGCGGGAGACAAATAATAATAAATGAATATTATTATAGAGGAAAATCTGCGAGGCGATAATCAGCGAATCAATTTAGAGGAAGGGGTATGTTTACAGCACTCTGAAAAAATGACAAATAATCAACAACAGAAAAAAAAACACAGAACAATATGTGGTTCGAAACAGGATCGAACCCAAACTCCTTGGCACAGCGCCTTGCCACGAAAAGCCAAACGCTAGGGAATACTGCCAACTCGGCTAACTAAAAAATTAGAAATTGGTGATTTTGTGCATCGGTCTCTTAATCAAACATTTGTTCAGAGCTCATTCCCTGACCTTTCATTAATCATGTAGCACATAATCTCTCTCTTGTATCACCATCTCATCTCATCTCCCTCTGTCCACTTCTCCTTCACCTACCAGTCCTTATCATCCGAGATGTAGCAGCATTTATCTGTACCTCATCGTTTGTTATCGTTGTCCTCGTTCTCTGAAGAAGGCCGCATGTAGGCCGAAACGACAGTAATTTGTTGTGTTCCTTCAACTCCAATGTTAAGTCAGTCCTATTACATGGCCGTGGAACATGGAGAACAACAAAATTGACAGTCATGAAGATACAGACTTTCATTAATAGATGCTTACGCAGAATAAAAGGGTGGAAATGGCAGGACAAAATCACTAACATAGAATTATGGAAATGTACCAGTCAAATACCAGTGTATAAAGAGATAGGACACACTGCGGAAGCCAACTGAGAGTATTACACAGTAGGCCTTTTTTTAGAATCCCCAGGGGAAAAGACAAAGAGGAAGACCAAGAAATTTTTGGAGAAGACAGCCGAAGCAAAGATGAAGGTGGTGGGGAAGACATGGAATGATCTTAACAGAATGGCAAGAAACAGAACGACTTGGAAAGTGTTTGTTGAAGACCTATGCTCCACAGGGAGCTGAAAGGTAGAAGAAGAAGACATCATCTCTCTCTTGTATCACCACCTCATTTCTTTCCTCTCTGTCCACTTCTCCTGACACTTACCAGTCCCAATCATCCTAGATGTAGCAGTATTAATATGTGCCTCATCGTTTTTTATCGTTGTCCTCGTTCTATGAAGAAGGCCGCATGTAGGCCGAAACGGTACTATTTTGTTGTGTTCCTATTTTGTAAAGCTCTTACCATACATTGTAAGAGTGTATGTTGTACCATACTACTGGGTACTTACTGTTTCCTTTGTCTTTCGATAAACATCAGTTGTTTGTAGTCAACGTTGATTCTCATAGAAAAACAGTCTCTCCAGACTACTAAAGAGTCTTTCCTACTTGGATTTCCAAAAAGCGTTCCTTGTCTTAGACGAATCTTCTGCCGTGTGGTTACCAGAGCCTGTCCACGGTCTCGTGAGAATCGAATATAGCCAGTGTCACTTGCCATACATGTCGTAAGAGAGAACGGAGATTGGGGTCAAGGTCTGCGCCGGTGCTACGGAGTTCGTGCATCTGAGCTCAAGCTCTTTTCAATATTGTCGCTGGTGTATGGCGAGCGTGTTTCATTCTAGCCTTCTTCATATAGAGTTGTTCGTTGTGCTATAAGGAGTATCTGTGTTCTATGGTGTTGTTCGTTGTGCTATAAGGAGTATCTGTGTTCTATGGAGTTGTTCGTTGTGCTATAAGGAGTATCTGTGTTCTATGGGTTTGTTAGTTGTGCTATAAGGAGTATCTGTGTTCTATGGAGTTGTTCGTTGTGCTATAAGGAGTATCTGTGTTCTATGGAGTTGTTCGTTGTGCTATAAGGAGTATCTGTGTTCTATATAGTTGTTAGTTGTGCTATAAGGAGTATCTGTGTTCTATGGGTTTGTTAGTTGTGATATAAGGAGTATCTGTGTTCTATGGGTTTGTTAGTTGTGATATAAGGAGTATCTGTGTTCTATGGGTTTGTTAGTTGTGCTATAAGGAGTATCTGTGTTCTATGGGGTTGTTAGTTGAGCTATAAGAAGTATCTGTGTTATATAGAGTTGTTCGTCGCGTCGTGCTATAAGGAGGATCTGTGTTCTATTGAGTTCTTTGTTGTGCTATAAGGAGAATACGTGTTATGTAGAGTTGTTAGTTGTGCTACAAGGAGTATCTGTGTTCTATAGAGTTGTTAGTTGTGCTATAAGGAGGATCTGTGTTCTATAGAGTTGTTCGTTGTACTATAAGGAGGATCTGTGTTCTATAGAGTTGTTCGTTGCACTATAAGGAGGATCTGTGTTCTATAGAGTTGTTCGTTGTACTATAAGGAGAATCTGTGTTCTATAGAGTTGTTCGTTGTACTATAAGGAGAATCTGTGTTCTATAGAGTTGTTCGTTGTACTATAAGGAGAATCTGTGTTCTATAGAGTTGTTCGTTGTACTATAAGGAGAATCTGTGTTCTATAGAGTTGTTCGTTGTACTATAAGGAGAATCTGTGTTCTATATAGTTGTTCGTTGTACTATAAGGAGAATCTGTGTTCTATAGAGTTGTTCGTTGTACTATAAGGAGAATCTGTGTTCTATAGAGTTGTTCGTTGTACTATAAGGAGAATCTGTGTTCTATAGAGTTGTTCGTTGTACTATAAGGAGAATCTGTGTTCTATAGAGTTGTTCGTTGTACTATAAGGAGAATCTGTGTTCTATAGAGTTGTTCGTTGTACTATAAGGAGAATCTGTGTTCTATAGAGTTGTTCGTTGTACTATAAGGAGAATCTGTGTTCTATATAGTTGTTCGTTGTACTATAAGGAGAATCTGTGTTCTATAGAGTTGTTCGTTGTACTATAAGGAGAATCTGTGTTCTATAGAGTTGTTCGTTGTACTATAAGGAGAATCTGTGTTCTATAGAGTTGTTCGTTGTACTATAAGGAGAATCTGTGTTCTATAGAGTTGTTCGTTGTACTATAAGGAGAATCTGTGTTCTATAGAGTTGTTCGTTGTACTATAAGGAGAATCTGTGTTCTATAGAGTTGTTCGTTGTACTATAAGGAGAATCTGTGTTCTATAGAGTTGTTCGTTGTACTATAAGGAGAATCTGTTGACTAAACTGAACTAGATAAATTGTCCATCACGACTAATATGCTCCTGCATGGATTTTGTAATTGGTATTCTCTTCATGACCATTGTTTTACCCATAGTTTGTTACGTCAGTTCTAGAGTATGGAGTCACAGCCTGGTCGATGGCTTCCAAATCACACCTCAGCAAAATTAACAGAACCAAGCTGCCCGTATCATCACTGGTGCTATGAAATCTACACCTATCAAGTCTCTAGAAACAGTAACAGGTTTATAACCCTGAGATGACAGACGGGTCACTAAAGTATTGCAACAAGCGGGAGAAATATAGAAGGCTCCTTAGTCACCCCATGCACCAAAGAATAACTGGTTCTGGAATTGTACGACTAAAGAGGAGCAACTTCGCTGCAATTGCCAATGAACTAACTACTGGAGACCCAGTACTTTCCCAAACAATATCGAAACCATTGGGCCCATCTGATATGTCTTCTCAAGGAAAACAAGAAATACCAGAACTTAAGGAAAATATAACAGGAATCATGAAAAAAGGCAACCAATCATACACAGAAAGAAAACACGTAAAAAGAGAAAAACACATACACGATACCTACCCACAGGACTCTTGGTCCCACATATACACAGATAGCTCTGCTACAAATGCCACCAGAAATGGAGGGGGTGGTGTGTTCTTGACGCTGAATAATGAGGACGAGATCACCAAGTCAATAGCTACTGGAAAATTCTCAAACAACTTTAAAGCAGAAACTAAGGCCATCAGAGATGCTGCAACACTGACTACTCAACACAAAAATGACATGCACAATAAATTGGTGATTCTGACTGATGCACTGTCAGTATTATCAGCTCTAAAAAGTCCCAAGAGCAATGAACTAGATGACTTGAGAACAACCCTGGACCAACTATGCAATAACTTCCAGAGAGTAGTCATCCAGTGGATACCATCACACTGTAATATACACGGGAACGAACGCGCAGACAAATTAGCCAAAGAGGGAGGGAGATTACCACAAGAGAACCTTCCGCTCAGTTATGATGAAGCCAAATCCATCCTCAAAGGTCAGTTCCATGAGAAATGGAAACGAGAACACCCAAACCATAACGAAAATGACGGATACCACCAACTATCAAGGAGGGATCAAGTCATCATACTTCGCCTACGCACAGGCCACAACAGAATGAGAAATCACATGTTCACCAAATTCAAAATGGGTACAACCAGCCTATGCCACTGTACACTGGACAATATGACTACAAAACATGTTCTACAGGTTTGCCCCCAGTACACAGACATGAGAAGAGCAATGTGGTACACGCCCACCTCTCTGGAAGAAAAACTATATGGGGCAATCGATTCGCTTAAACAGACAGCTGACTTCATGAGAGAGTCTGGAATCCTACTCTGATTGAGTCTTGATCGCAGAGAGAGAGAGAGAGAGAGAGAGAGAGAGAGAGAGAGAGAGTGAGAGAGATTTCATATTTGCTTATGATTTCTAGATTTTTTTTCTAGCGTTCATCTGTGGACTACTAAAGAAAGAATGGTCATCTTTGTAATTCATTCTCCTTTAAAATGAGTTAAATTGGCTTTGATGCAATATGGTCGAGGCTGTGACGTTTGCCTACCTTAGTCAGCCGTGTGTCGCCTACCTTAGTCAACCGTGTGTCGCCTACCTTATTCAGCTGTGTGTTGCCTACCTTAGTCAGCCGTGTGTTGCCTACCTTAGTCAGCCGTGTATCGTCTACCTTAGCCAGCCGTGTGTCGCCTTCCTTAGTCAGCCGTGTGTCGCCTACGTTAGTCAGCTCAGTAACAATCTATTTATTGTCTTTTCGAGCCGAAGATGGCACATAGGGCATACATTAAAGACTTGCGTGTGCCAACGATCTTTCGACTGTCAAACCTTGCACATGACCTGCTTGTGT
Source organism: Megaustenia siamemsis (assembly GCA_032433765.1). Classification (NCBI taxonomy): domain Eukaryota; kingdom Metazoa; phylum Mollusca; class Gastropoda; order Stylommatophora; family Ariophantidae; genus Megaustenia; species Megaustenia siamemsis. The sequence goes on along the minus strand of JAVIAB010000091.1, from coordinate 51,378,034 downwards.
CTCGCCATATGACTCTATTTTGGGCGAGATGCTCAATCTCAGAGATGGAGCGAATGTCTGCTGTTGTTGCCTCTCGCTTTAATATTCGTTTTAGTGTCGACCTCTTTTCCCTGTTGCTCTATGGTTCCCATTTTAAGGCCTGCGTTTAGATTCTCTTATTGTCTCTTCTCATCACATGACCACCATATGACCAGCTTCTTCTCTTAAATATATGTGATATTTTGTTTGCTTTGTTAACTCTCTTCATTCTGCACTAGTCTTGAACTAATTCCATGATATACGAAGTATTTTCCCCAGGAATTTGTTTTCAAATGCGCCCAGTTTATTTTCATTTTATTTACTTGTTTTCCAGCTCTCGAAAATATGCAAAATAAATCAAATAAGTAAGGATGGATAATACATTTAATTTGAAAATCCTAAGCTTGTGTTCCTGTGCTTAATAACTTTGATTTTATCTTTAACTCCCACATTTTATTACATTTTTCTGAAAGTCATTACTGCCTTCGCTATTCTATTCAGCTCAGTAGCTGGTGACTTAATATTATTTTTGCACATGAAACATCGAACGTGGACATGTTGTAGATTAACAATTTTAATTTTTTTTTTTTAATAACCTGTTTCACTGGAAAAGATTTGAGAGCCCTCGTGCTAGTTAATCGTGGAGTTTGACAACTGATAACAGCGCGATCACGACACTATCTGATGTTATTCCTTGCCTTTGAGCAAACTGTGACCGTCTCAAGCTGGTATATTTGTACAGTAGTTTTAATGAACCGATAATGGAAAACTTTGTATCCTTCCATATCAAGCTGATTACAACGAGATCAAACACGACCAGCAATGACGTCTTAAACGGTTTTCTGTGTCCAATATTTAGTCGTGGTCGTGGTAAATCTTCACTGCGTATTTTTTTTTTTATTACTTAACGTGTACAACTTAGTTTCGACCAATTTTCGACGGAATCGGAACTACTTCACTACACATACATTAATGCGCGGCTTCCAGACTAAACGAGCCGCGATAGCTCAGTGGTTAGTGAACTGGACTACCACGGACAAGGGGTAGGGTTCGATCCCAACCGACGGCTTCCGGGTTCACCCAGCCTTAAATGGGTACAGGATTTTTTTCTTGGAAAGTAAAGCAGCAGTACTGACCACATTACCCCAAAAATCATGTGCTGAAGGTCTGTAAAATATAGGGTCACTAACACCATATTTCCCTATACGCCACTTGGCGTGACGGGGGTACTTTACTTTTTTTTACTTTTTCCCAGACTAAACATGCTGTTAAAAGATAGTTTTAAATAACATTATAAATGTTAATTTCAAAAATATTTTAATGTTTCTTTAAGTGCACATCTGAAGTATGCTGGTGATACAGTTTAGAGAGATTTAGCGGTGAGATTCCAGAGACAAAATATATCATGTTTTTAAACCTTAATCTACATGTTAATTTTATCTAACACTTAACATATTATATATTAATTTTTACATAACGGAAAAAGGATATATATTTCACCAATACCAAGATGATACAAGATAAATAAAATAAGAATATGGTTTACTGACAGATTAAACTAATCAAATTGAGAGTGACGCACTGTGCGGCGAAACGTACAGAAAGAGATAAGAGTGAAAATGAGTTACAAGAAATATACTTCACATTATAGTGAAGGAAATAAAAAATAAAGGACTCTGCCTTAAAAGAAAAAAAAACATAAATAATGGTGGCAACAAAGAAAAAACATCACCATAGTGCACAATAAAGACAAGTGGAACAATATTAAAACATGTAAGTAAATTTAAATTTCTGGGAACAATATTAACCTCAGATGGTAGATGTACAACAGAGGTGAGATGCAGAATAGCTCAGACAATAGCAGCTTTCCAAAAAAAAAAAAGGAAGACACTGTGCAATCAATTTTTGACAATAGAAACAAAAAGAAGAGTTCTTAAATATTATGTCTTAACATATGGATGTCTCTCATGTACAATAGGACAACAGTCAAGAAAATCACTGGAGTCTGTAGAAATGTGGTTTTACAGAAGAATATTGAGAATACCATGGACAGCTATGAAGAGTAATGAAAACGTTCTGAAAGAGGTCAAGGCAAAAAGAGAGCTAATTTTCAACATTAGGAAGAAAGAATGATTATTCTTTTGACCATGTCATGAGAAGGGAACAGCTGGAATATATTGAGGCAACTGAGAAAATTGAGGTACGAAGAGATAGAGGGAAGCAAAGAGAAAAGTTACCAGTCAGCTCAAGAGAATGGCTTGGCAGAAGGTCAACAACAGAAATGATAAATAACTGTCAAGATCGAAAGTTGTTGAGAGACATGATCACCAACGCCAGCAGGCATGGTACTTGATGATGATGATGAAGTGCACAGAAATAGGACACACACACACATACACAGTGTCAATAATAGTTGAGCGGTCTATCAAGTTGTCTATAGGCAGTGATGGCATAACTCTATAGGAAAGAAACGTACTGTGTCGCCTTTCAGTGCCGAGTACGTCATTCTTTCACCTTTTCGCATGTTATCTCACTTGTAAAAATGGTTTCTTGTAATATAATGTCGTAGGGGAATGACGTATTCAATTTCACAGCCTTTGGATTGAGGAGGCCAGTGCTTTTCCAAACATGTTATAAAATCTTCTCAGACTCAGTGAACTAGCTCAGTTCTTTTTTTACCCGGTTGAGTTGAGTGCAAGCCTCAAATTGGGATGGAATCCTTGTTCTCTTGATTGATCTCTCTTGTAATGTTTCTTTAATGTAGTCAGTGGCACTGTAACCTTTATCTCTCTCTCTCTCTCTCTCTCTATCTCTCTCTTTCTCTCCCTCTTTAATTCGATATCTCTCTCCCTCTCACACATATCTCCGTTCCTTTTATTTATTAATCTAACAATCTACTCTGCCTGTCCATTCGCCCGTCCGCCCGTCTGTCTGTCTGTGTGTGTCTGTCTGTGTGTGTGTGTGTGTCTATCTATCTATTTGTCCACCCATCCATCCATCAATCCATCCATCCATTTATCTATCCGCCTGTTTGTATGTGTGCATATCTGTATATCCATCTGTCTGTCTCTCCGTCTTTCTCTTATTTATCAGCGTTCTTTCATTCACTCTCACTTTCTTTCTTACTTCTTCTAACATTGAAAAAATTCATCCTTCTCCCATTATTCGTCCACGTTGTTGCTAACTACGGTTCCCACTTTTTCTACCGCATTCTTCCTTCCTCATCACGCTCTCACTATATCTCTTCCTTCCTCATCACGCTCTCACTATATCTTTTCCTTCCTCATCACGCTCTCACTATATCTCTTCCTTCATCATCACGCTCTCACTATATCTCTTCCTTCATCATCACGCTCTCACTATATCTCTTCCTTCATCATCACGCTCTCACTATATCTCTTCCTTCATCATCACGCTCTCACTATATCTCTTCCTTCATCATCACGCTCTCACTATATCTCTTCCTTCATCATCACGCTCTCACTATATCTCTACCTTCATCATCACGCTCTCACTATATCTTTACCTTCATCATCACGCTCTCACTATATCTTTACCTTCATCATCACGCTCTCACTATATCTTTTCCTTCATCATCACGCTCTCACTATATCTCTACCTTCATCATCACGCTCTCACTATATCTTTACCTTCATCATCACGCTCTCACTATATCTCTTCCTTCATCATCACGCTCTCACTATATCTCTTCCTTCATCATCACGCTCTCACTATATCTTTACCTTCATCATCACGCTCTCACTATATCTCTTCCTTTATCATCACGCTCTCACTATATCTCTTCCTTTATCACATGCTCTCACTATATCTCTTTCTTTATCATCATGCTCTCACTATATCTCTTTCTTCATCATCACGCTCTCACTATATCTCTTCCTTTATCATCACGCTCTCACTATATCTCTTCCTTTATCATCACGCTCTCACTATATCTCTTCCTTTATCATCACGCTCTCACTATATCTCTTCCTTTATCATCATGCTCTCACTATATCTCTTTCTTGATCATCATGCTCTCACTATATCTCTTTCTTCATCATCACGCTCTCACTATATCTCTTCCTTTATCATCACGCTCTCACTATATCTCTTCCTTTATCATCACGCTCTCACTATATCTCTTCCTTTATCATCACGCTCTCACTATATCTCTTCCTTTATCATCACGCTCTCACTATATCTCTTTCTTGATCATCACGCTCTCACTATATCTCTTCCTTCATCATCACACTCTCACTATATCTCTGCCTTTATCATCACGCTCTCACTATATCTCTTCCTTCATCATCACGCTCTCACTATATCTCTTCCTTTATCATCACGCTCTCACTATATCTCTTCCTTCATCATCACGCACTCACTATATCTCTTCCTTTATCATCACGCTCTCACTATATCTCTTGCTTCATCATCACGCTCTCACTGTATCTCTTCCTTTATCATCACGCTCTCACTATATCTTTTCCTTCATCATCACGCTCTCACTATATCTTTTCCTTCAACATCACGCTCTCACTATATCTCTTTCTTCATCATCACGCTCTCACTATATCTCTTCCTTTATCATCACGCTCTCACTATATCTTTTCCTTTATCATCACGCTCTCACTATATCTTTTCCTTCATCATCACGCTCTCACTATATCTCTTTGTTTATCATCACGCTCTCACTATATCTCTTTGTTTATCATCACGCTCTCACTATATCTCTTTGTTTATCATCACGCTCTCACTATATCTCTTTGTTTATCATCACGCTCTCACTATATCTTTTCCTTTATCATCACGCTCTCACTATATCTTTTCCTTTATCATCACGCTCTCACTATATCTTTTCCTTCATCATCACGCTCTAACTATATCTTTTCCTTTATCATCACGCTCTCACTATATCTCTTCCTTTATCATCACGCTCTCACTATATCTCTTCCTTCATCATCGCGCTCTCACTATATCTTTACCTTCATCATCACGCTCTCACTATATCTCTTCCTTTATCATCACGCTCTCACTATATCTCTTCCTTCATCATCACGCTCTCACTGTATCTCTTCCTTTATCATCACGCTCTCACTATATCTTTTCCTTCATCATCACGCTCTCACTATATCTCTTCCTTCAACATCACGCTTTCACTATATCTTTTTCCTCATCATCACGCTCTCACTATATCTCTTCCTTTATCATCACGCTCTCACTATATCTTTTCCTTCATTATCACGCTCTCACTATATCTTTTCCTTCATCATCACGCTCTCACTATATCTCTTCCTTTATCATCACGCTCTCACTATATCTTTTCCTTCATCATCACGCTCTCACTATATCTTTTCCTTTATCATCACGCTCTCACTATATCTTTTCCTTCATCATCACGCTCTCACTATATCTCCTTGTTTATCATCACGCTCTCACTATATCTTTTCCTTTATCATCACGCTCTCACTATATCTCTTTTTTTATCATCACGCTCTCACTATATCTTTTCCTTTATCATCACGCTCTCACTATATCTTTTCCTTCATCATCACGCTCTCACTATATCTTTTCCTTTATCATCACGCTCTCACTATATCTTTTCCTTTATCATCACGCTCTCACTATATCTCTTTGTTTATCATCACGCTCTCACTATATCTTTTCCTTTATCATCACGCTCTCACTATATCTTTTCCTTTATCATCACGCTCTCACTATATATTTTCCTTCATCATCACGCTCTCACTATATCTTTTCCTTTATCATCACGCTCTCACTATATCTTTTCCTTTATCATCACGCTCTCACTATATCTTTTCCTTTATCATCACGCTCTCACTATATCTCTTCCTTCATCATCACGCTCTCACTATATTTCTTCCTCCTAACTTTTTTCTTCACACAATTGCACAATTTTCTCACTGTTCGTTTTCCTTCTTTCAGAATTTTAATTACTCAGCCCCAATCCTTCTCTCCTCATTACATTTGCTCTCTCTCTACATATCAACCTACCTACCTGCCTACCTGTCGACCAACCGAGCTACCTACCTACCTACTGACCTAATTAACTACTTACCTACCTAATAACATACATACATACCTACATACATGTATGTCTATATCCCTACCTACATACCTACCTACCTACCTACCTACATACCTACCCACCTTTCTATCTACCTGCGGACCAACCTACCTAACTAACTAACTAACTAACTGACTGACTAACTAACTAACTAACTAACTAACTAACTAACTAACTAACTAACTAACTAACTAACTAACTAACTAACTAACTAACTAACTAACTAACTAACTAACTCCCTCACTAACTTTCTACCTACATAAATCCCTACCTATCTACCTAACTACCTACCTACATGCCTGCTTGACTACCTACCTACCTACCTACCTAACTAATTACCTACTTACCTACCTACCTACATAAAAACCTAACTACCTACCTACCTACCTACCTACCCACCTACATACATGTCTACATACCTACTGAGCCATCCACCAAAATACGTACCGACCTACCGATCGAGCTACCTACCTAACTACCTTCGTACCTACCAACATGCCTACCTACATGCCTGCCTACCTACCTACCTACCTCTATACATATCGACCTACATACCTACCTAGCTACCTACCTACCTACATATCTACTTAAGTACCGACATACCGACAGACCTACCTGCCTAACTTATTACCTACTTACCTACCTAACTACCTACCTACCTACATGCCTACCTACGTGCCTACCTATCTACCTACCTATCTAACAAATACCTACCTACCTATCTTGTATGTCTGTCTGTCTCTATCTCATTAAGTTATCAACGCTCTGTTATCTTTTGCCTGCAAATGTGACATTATTATTTCTTTTCTCATATATTTTATGTCTGTCTGTCTATCGGTCTGTCTATCTCTATCTGTCTGTCTGTCTGTCTGTCTGTCTGTCTGTCTGGCTGTCTCTCTCTCTCTCTCTCTCTCTCTCTGTTGTTTCTTCTCTTTCATGATCTATGTTATTAATTTTCTGTGCCTCTTTTAAAGCCAGTATTGTCTTAATTTCTTTACTGTCATCAACTATCACATACACACTCTCACCTTTTTTTTCGATTACTTATTGACTCTATTACTCTTTCCCGCCCATTATGTTTTTCTTTCACTCTCATTCATTAAATTAAATCTCTCTCACACACATTATCTCTCTCTCTCTCTCTCTCTCTCTCTCTATCTCTCTCTCTGTAATGTTCTACTTTATTGCAATCATTTCATGTGTGTAGAGGATTGGTTGGTCTCAAGGCAAGACGCCGACCTCGAGACAGAGAAGTTGTGGGTTCAAATCCCGGCTGCACCTGTTGGGATTTTTATTTATGATTTCTCTCTGTGGCAACCACCCCAGGTGGCAGCAGCGAGGCCCGGGTTGGAACGTCAATTTCTCATCGATGTATATACCTTTGTCAAATTTCGGAAAACTTCTGACGTAAAAGCTGGCACACAAAAAAATAATCATTTCCTGTAATTCAAAACATCACATATTTTCTTTACTAATCTAGTTTTTCTTTCACACACTCTCTCTCTCGCTCTTTCTTTCCCTCCCTCTCTCTCTCTCTCTCTCTCTCTCCCTCTCTAATTCTCTATTTTTTTTAGCAATAATTTCCTGTAATTCAAATTATCACTTATTTTGTCTTTACTAATCTAGTTTTTTTTTTCTCTCTCTCTCTCTCTCTCTCGCTCTCCCTCTCTCTCGCTCCCCCCTCTCTCGCTCCCCCTCTCTTTCTATTTCTCTTTTTTTTCTCTCTCTCTCGCTCTCCCTCTCTCTCTCTCGCTCCCCCCTCTCTTGCTCCCCCCTCTCTTTCTATTTCTCTTTTCTCTCTCTCTCTCTCTCTCTCGCTCTCCCACTCTCTCGCTCCCTCCTCTCTTTCTATTTCTCTTTTTTCTCTCTCTCTCTCTACCTGATTACCCCAATTTCCTTTACCTTCTTCTTAATCTACACGTGTGATCATTATTACTGTCCGTGTCTGCTCCCGACATTTATAAATGTAATTACTTCGGATGATCTCACAGAATGCAAACAAGGGAGATAAGCGTTAATGAACCTTGCAAACAATCATAGCCACATCCCAGGTTGAATAAAAGGGAGACAACAATGCAAGAATTACTAATATTTCAATGGACTATGTGTAAATAATAACTCGATTAGTTCACCAAAGGGAGCCGCGATAGCTCAGTGGTTAGTGAACTGGACTACAAAGGGCAAGGGGTAGGGTTCAATCCCAACCGACGGCCTCTGAGTTCACTCATCCTTTAATGGGTACCGGATTTTTTTCTGGGAAAGTGAAGCGGCACGGGCGTAATACCGACCATATTACCCCAAAAATCATGTGCCGAAGGTCTGTAAAATGTATGGTCACTAACACCATATTCCCTATACGCCACTTGGCGTGACGGGGGTACTTTACTTTACTTTTTTTACTTTTAGTTCACCAAAGTCTTAATTAGGAACCTGTGTGGCTGAGTGGTTAGTGTGCCCGCTTTCTGATCTGGACGGTCCGGGCTCTATTCCCAGAAATAGTGGATGTTTTTTTTTTGTTTCGGACCGAGAAGTTTTTTGAGGGTTTGCACAGCGTCTAAAATTAGGTATCCGAGATTTTTCTAGGAAAGTAAAGGCGGCCTGGCGTGACACTGACCACATTACCCAAATATGTGCCGTGGTCATAGCAAAATATGGTCACTAATACCATATTCCCCATACGCCTAGAGGGAACCATTACTTTAATAATTACATTCTTGAATCTCCCCCCCCCCCACCTCCCCCGCAAGCTAACGGACTGTTTGTCTAAAATGGTTCTTTATATTTTTATATTTTAAATTTGCGTAATGGCTGCAACTCCTCATCAAACGCAGTAGACTTTGAATAAGCGTAAATACATTTTCTTATGGTTAGGATGTTGTAATTGAGCATTTCGACACAACACAATCTGACAACAGTTGTCTTCACTTTTCTTTCCTTACTCGCTCGCTGGATTAAATGGTTAGTTACTGTCCAGATACATTACTGGGATGGGAACTTGTTCCGTACTGCTTCATTGGTCTTGGCGCAAGAGAGTCAGGCATTCGTGTGGTGAGTGTTGATGCTTGAAGCGGCACTATCCAGGAGTCTCCGAAAAATACTGGATGGGGCGACAGAGCACATATGGGTGGAAAGGTCGCGGGCTAAGACGCCGATTCAAGTCTCGTACTTTACCTAAACCTTTAAGTCAGGTCTGAGACGTTGGTTGCTCTCAATACAGGTACTGCAAGGCGACGCTGTCCCAATGTCTCATCATCATGTGTCATACAGTTTTGCGTTCAAGGTCACGTCCTCGCATAATGCTATGTCTACAGTGAATCTCATCAATTCCCATTTTGATTGTTCAAAGTGCCAGGACATCAATATTTATAATCTTCTCTCTTTGTTGTTCGATGGGAGCCGCGATAGCTCAGTGGTTAGTGAACTGGACTACCACGGACAAGGGGTAGGGTTCGATCCCAACCGACGGCTTCCGGGTTCACCCAGCCTTAAATGGGTACCGGATTTTTTTCTGGGAAAGTAAAGCAGCACGGGCGTAATACTGACCACATTACCCCAAAAATCATGTGCTGAAGGTCTGTAAAATATAGGGTCACTAACACCATATTTCCCTATACGCCACTTGGCGTGACGGGGGTACTTTACTCTTTTTTTTTTACTTTGTTGTTCGCGATGTATTTTTCCTTAAGTTGAACAATTTGTAACCAAGTATTCAAAAACTTGGGTATAATTTTAACATCAGATGGAAGATGCACAACAGAGATATAAAGATGAATGGCTCAGGCCAAAATAGCATTTCAGAAAATGAAACATATATCATGCAACAAATCTATATCAATAGAAGTGAGAAAGAGAGTTCATCGGTGTTATATAGATCCAATTCTGACCTATGGAAGCGAATCATGGACAGTAGACAAATAAATGAAAAGGCGATTAGAGGCCACAGAGATGAGATTTCCCAGAAGAATGTTGAAAGTTCCCTGGACAGCTGAAAAGACCAATGAGGAAGTTCTCAAAGAGGCCAACACAAAAAGGGAGATCATAAAAAACATCAGAAAGAAACAATCAACATTTTTCGGACACAATATGAGAAGAGGAAAGTTGGGATATTTGGTTACAACTGGCAAAGGGAAAGAGAGATCGCGGACGACAAAGAGAGAAAATACTAGATAGCTTGGTGTCATTGCACGGAAAACAAGTCAATAACAGAATTGATACGATGCACTGTAGATAGAAGATTGTGGAAGGACATGATCGCCTACGCCAACCGGTATCGTACATTATGATGATGATGAACCAAGTATTCTTGTGACAGGCACAATTAGTTAAATAGTATTGTTCCTGAGACAGACAAAAAGGCAGAAAAAAGGACAGTCTTATGAAACTTTAAGAATCAATAATCAAGCTAGGCACGAGTAGAAAGGAATCATACGTTTGTATAGCCTCCACGTTTCAGGAAGTATCAGTGAACATGTTTTGCATAATCTCGAATAAGTTAGCACCAATGTGTTGCCATGGATGCCGTATCGATTCTTTCATTAGGTAATCAGAGCGTAACATCTACACATTACCACGGTGTAATGATTACAGGAACTGGTAGTAAATAAATAATTCTTGGCTGATTTCTCCCCTGGTCCAATATTTCCTACGCTGTTGAATAATACAGTTATCTTCCTGTCTTATCAATAACTTAAGAGTTCTATTAATCATTAATGAATAGAACATGTAGTAAATAAGCTAAACCGTATATTTTAAATCTTCGAGAGTGACGAATAATTCAGGTTTCTAACTACAGGGGAATCTTTACATAAACTTGCAAATATAACAGCCATCTTTGTATGAAATTTATGAAAAAGTGAGTAACGAGTATTACGTACGATAGTATAAGGGAAGAAGTATTTTGTACGATTACCTGAGTAGCGAGTATAACTACGATTACGCGAGTAACGAGAATTATAAGTACGATTACGTAGAGTAAGCAGTGCCGCGATAGCTCAAATCAGATTCAATTGTGATCGCCGGCTTCCGGGTTCACCCAGCCATAAATGAGTACCAGATTTTTTTTTCGGGGAAAGTAAAGCGGCACGGACGTAATACCGACAACATTACCCCAAAAATCATGTGCTGAAGGTCTGTAAAAATTATGGTCACTAACACCATATTCCCTATACGCAACTTGGTGTGACGGGGGTACTTTAGTTTACTACTTAGAGTAAGAAGTATTTGGTGCGATTACGCGAGTAACGAGTATTTGGTGCGATTACGCGAGTAACGAGTATTTGGTGCGATTACGCGAGTAACGAGTATTAAAACATAGAGTAAGAAGTAATTGGTTCGACTACGTGAAGATCGTGTATTTGGTGTATAGCAAAAGAAGCGTCGCTTTTGAAGCGGACATGACACTTTTCCTGGCATTTACTTTCTTAAATAAGTTTGATCTTGTATTTTGTACGATAAATGCCCAGTATGTGTGTGCGGGTGTTCTCATGTTGCGAGATATGTGTACCAAAAATATGCTGTTTTGTCGTTGCCATCAAATATCTACGCACGCTCTTGTTTCGACTTGTAACTGCTGTACTCCCAGTGCTGTTATCAGTTTCTTAATCATGCCGTGAGATAACTTACCACTGTCCTAGTATCGGATACTGCCTGAATCTGCTGTATTTATGGTTTTTTTACCTTCTTGTTTAATCCGCCATTAAGTATTCCCTTTCTATCTACCATGTGAGGATACCGTCCCATCAGATATATCTGGAGTATTCTGTGAGGATATCGTCCCATTAGATATATCTGGAGTATTATGTGAGGATACCGTCCCATCAGAGATATCTGGAGTATTCTGTGAGGATACTGTCCCATCAGAGATATTTGGAGTATCCTGTGAGAATACCGTCCCATCAGAGATATTTGGAGTATCCTGTGAGAATACCGTCCCATCAGAGATATCTGGAGTATTCTGTGAGGATACTGTCCCATTAGAGATATTTGGAGTATCCTGTGAGAATACTGTCCCATCACAGATATTTGGAGTATTCTGTGAGGATACTATCCCATAAGAGATACCAAGGAGTATAATGTGAAGATACCGTCCTAAAAGATATACATGGAGTATCATGTAAGGATACCGTCACATCAGAGATACCTGGTGTATCATATACGGATACCGCCCCTCAGAGACACATGTAGTAACTATGTCGTGTTTGTCCAGGTTATATATGAGCGCATTTACTCAGGCATTAATAGATACTGTTGCAATTAAACTGGTGGACTCGTTTGAGAGGTTAGTTTTTGATATCATAATGACTCAGTTTGTTGAGCCCGTGAGTGGTTCTCTTTCAGCGGAAAGTTGTGTTTTAATGTGCTGCGTTCAACTCTGACACACACCAATACACTAGAGTGTCTGAAAACTCAAAGCGTGGGATATTACCTCAAATAATGGGGTTTTTGTTTGGTCAATAACTGGAGAAACACTGACGAGCAGGTGGTCTAGGCAGAAACAATGATATACAATGACGGTGTTGCGATGCGCATCCAGTGAAGAGACCTGGAACAGATTGCTGGAGAATATCACACACAACCTGTATGCTTAAACAGCTGATGGTAATTCCAGCGAAAGTTGCTGTAACATGTTTCTCTCAAACCAACGTGGACAAATGTAAAATGTTTCTCTCAACCCAACGTGGACAACTGTAAAATGTTTCTCTCAAACCAACGTAGACAAATGTAAAATGTTTCTCTCAACCCAACGTGGACAAATGTAAAATGTTTCTCTCAACCCAACGTGGACAACTGTAAAATGTTTCTCTCAACCCAACGTGGACAACTGTAAAATGTTTCTCTCAACCCAACGTGGACAAATGTAAAATGTTTCTCTCAACCCAACGTGGACAACTGTAAAATGTTTCTCTCAACCCAACGTGGACAAATGTAAAATGTTTCTCTCGACCCAACGTGGACAAATGTAAAATGTTTCTCTCAAACCAACGTAGACAAATGTAACATGTTTCTCTCAACCAAACGTGGACAAATGTAACATGGTTCTCTCAACCCAAAGAAGACACCTGAAACATGGTTCTCTCAACCCAAAGAAGAGAACTGTAACATGGTTCTCTCAACACAAAGACGACAACTGTAACATGGTTCTTTCAACCTAAAGAAGACAACTGTAGTATGGTTCTCTCAACACAAAGACGACAACTGTAACATGGCTCTTTCAACCTAAAGAAGACAACTGTAGTATGGTTCTCTCAACCCAACGTGGACAAATGTAAAATGTTTCTCTCAAACCAACGTAGACAAATGTAACATGTTTCTCTCAACCAAACGTGGACAAATGTAACATGGTTCTCTCAACCCAAAGAAGACACCTGAAACATGGTTCTCTCAACCCAAAGAAGAGAACTGTAACATGGTTCTCTCAACACAAAGACGACAACTGTAACATGGTTCTTTCAACCTAAAGAAGACAACTGTAACAGGGTTCTCTCAACCCAAAGAAAACTGTAACATGGTTCTTTCAACCTAAAGAAGACAACTATAACATGGTTCTCTCAACCCAAAGAAGATAACTGTAACATTGTTCTCTCAGTCTGACGAAGATAACCGTATCATGGTTCTCTCTGAATATTGATTATTGTCAACACACAATCATGAAACGTGAGTCTATGTTTTGAGGTTGTAGAGAAGGCTATCTCAGTGAAATAACCAGGAACCTTATTTGATTGGAGTCTTGAGTTACCAAACACGTCGAGCAAGTAAATTTTGAGAGCTGTGATATGCCAGGCAGCAAACGATAACAGCATGGCTAGATCGTGAGCAGAGATATCTTGTTTTATGTTAGTCCTTTCGTTACTGGGTCTGTCTTGGTGATTCTGACCGTTACCCAATGTGCAAATGGTGGGAAGACAGTCTCGAGTATAGAATCATGCGTACCACACAGTTGTTTGTCAATAATATCTTAGTTAATTTCATCATGTGCGTCTTTCTATGAAGACAAAATATACATGCTTACTCTATTTTACATTCAAAGTGACTAGAAAAAGCGGTACTTTAAAATGTAAAAGTCTCTGTGTTTAAAAATTGAACATTGCATCCTTTGAAACTCTCAAATTTGCCAAATGTTGATCTTTTTCTTACGAGGATTGACTAAAAAATTAGACATACATAAATGGTGTATACATAAAATAAGATGGGACATTTAGTGGAGATGGGAGATTTAGTGGAGATGGGAGATTTAGTGGAGATGGGAGATTTAGTGGAGATGGGACATTTTGTGGAGATGGGACATTTAGTGGAGATGTGACATTTAGTGGAGAGGGGACATTTAGTGGGGATGGGACATTTAGTGGGGATTGGGCAGTTTGTGGCGATGGAACATTTAGTGGAGATGGGACATTTAGTGGAGATGGGATATTTAGTGGAGATGGGACATTTAGTGGAGATGGGAGATTTAGTGGAGATGGGAGATTTAGTGGAGATGGGAGATTTAGTGGAGATGGGATATTTAGTGGAGATGGGATATTTAGTGGAGATGGGAGAGTTAGTGGAGATGGGACATTTATTTGAAATAAGACATTAAATGGACATCATGCATTTAGTGGTGGTGGAATATTTTGAGGGAATTGTCGGTGAAGCTGCACATTATGTGAAGATAAGACATGTACTCTTAGGACATTTGGTGAGAATTGTTAATGTATGCTAACTGGGCATTTACCAAGACATTTAGGCAGGGTTACATATTTAGTGATTAGGGTGGGACTAATTAGCGTAATCGTAGAGTCCTTGCTTTTTTACGCCGAACACGGCGCATTTATTTAAGATGAGATTATTATTGAAGATGGGAAATTTATTTAAGATGAGACAATTATTGAAGATGGGAAATTTATTTAAAATGAGACAATTATTGAAGATGAGAAATTTATTTAAGATGAGACTATTATTGAAGATGGGAAATTTATTTAAAATGAGACAATTATCGAAGATGGGAAATTTATTTAAAATGAGACAATTATTATTGAAGATGGGAAATTTATTGAAGATGGGACATTTATTGAGGATGGAATATTTGGTCGAGTTAGGGAAATTTAGTGATATTTAGTGAATAATAGACTTCTCAACGAAATAGCAAAACACGAGAAGTCAGAATTTCACAGCACTCCTGAATAAACGTTTTAAAAATGAATGAATAAATCACAGGGAAGAGTTTTGCTTTAGTGGTTAACTCCCTTATATCAGCGATCACGATTTAAAAAAAAGCTGGAAAATCCTGTGCGTGTCTTTTACCCCTCGACCGGCCATCGTTCTCTCTAGGGCACTGATCTAGAACCGAAGCCCTGGTAGTATTTCTGCATTGCCCTAGAGTGGGTGTAAAGTGGTGGGGGAGATATCCTGACCTGCGACGGCAGCTCCCAGCATTCCATGGGCCGGGAAGCTAGGATCTAATCGATCGGTGGACAAGGCTCTGTCAGAATGAAGGCAGCTGGCTAGTGTGTTCTGTTAGACTTCCAGCCCGTGTGTGCAGTCGAGCTAGAGTTTTAAATAGTCTTGTTCATCTTTATTCATCCAGCTAAACGTTCTCTCCTGCGTTATCTTCTTTCTCTCATATTTATCTACATTCCTCACATACTTGTTCTTTTCTCATATTTATCTTGTTAATCTTTATTCATCCAGCTAAACGTTCTCTCCTGCGTTATCTTCTTTCTCTCATATTTATCTACATTCCTCACATACTTGTTCTTTTCTCATATTTATCTTGTTAATCTTTATTCATCCAGCTAAACGTTCTCTCCTGTCTTTTCTTCTTTCTCTCATATTTATCTACATTCCTCACATACTTGTTCTTTTCTCATATTTATCTACATTCCTCATATCTGTGTTATTATTTCTCTCAAATTTAGCTACATTCCTCATATACTTGTTCTTAATCTTTCTCTCATATTTAGCTTCATTCCTCACATATTTGTTCTTTTCACATATTTAGCTACATTCCTCACATCCATGTTATTCTTTCTCTCATATTTATCTACATTCCTCACATCCTTGTTCTTCTTTCTCTCATATTTATCTACATTCCTCACATCCTTGTTCTTCTTTCTCTCATATTTATCTACATTCTTCACATTTTTGTTTTTCTTTCTCTCATATTTATCTACATTCTTCACATTTTTGTTTTTCTTTCTCTCATATTTATCTACATTCTTCACATCCTTGCTTTTCTTTCTCTCCTATATATCTACATTCCTCACATCCTTGTTCTTCTTTCTCTCTTATTTATCTACATTCCTCACATCATTTTCTGTCTCTCATATTTAACTACATTCCTCCTTTTTTTTCTTCTTTCTCTCATATTTATCTACATCCCTCACATCCATGTTCTTCTTTCTCTTATTTATTTTCATTCCTCCTGTTTTTCTTCTTCTTTCTCTCATATCTAACTACATTCCTTCCGTTTGTGTTTTTCTCTCTTATTTATCTACTTTCCTTAAATACTTGTTCTTCTTTCTTGTTCACTCCTTAGTCTTATTTCTTATAACATATACTACATTCCTTCCGTTTTTGTTCTTCTTTCTTATATATTTATCTACATTCCTTCTATTTTTTTCTCTCCCTCATATATTTGCTTTTATCCCACCTTTGTTTATCTCTATCTCATTATCACCACATTCTTCACACGCATATTATTCTTCATCTCATATTTATCTACATTCTTTTTATTGTTCTTCTTCTTTCTCTCATATTTATCTAAATTCTTTTGTTTTTGTTTTTGTTCTTCTTTCTCTCATATTTATCTACATTCCTTTTGTTTTTGTTCTTCTTTCTCTCAAATCTATCCACATTTCCCCTGTTCATTACTTACTCTTAAATGTATTCTTTCTCATTCAATGCCTGTTATTTTTTTCTCAGTATTTTCTTTTCATTTTCATATATTTTGCGTTCGTCCTTCAAAGCTCTTAATTCTTCTAATTATCGTCTTTCTGCCTCTTGATATTTAGCCTCCTATTATTCCATGCACTTCTCTTTTTCATGTTTATTTTTCTTTCTCCCGCCCATGTTTATCTTCCTTTAGTTTATTTATATAATCTCTTATTTTTATCACACATTTGGTATCATTAATTTTCTCCATGTTTTTTTTTTCATTTAATTTGTTTTTTTTTTCACATTTTTTTTTCTTTGAGTCTCATTAGCTCTTTCTTTCTTTCTTTCTTTCTTTCTTTCTTTCTTTCTTTCTTTCTTTCTTTCTTTCTTTCTGTCTTTCTTTCCTAAATTATTAGTTATCCCCCTATAGAATGGTCCGCGACAGGATAACACATTTGGGAGTCTTGACCCAAGTAGATGCCTGATATGTCCACACCATCCCCTTTTTTGAAGAAGTTATTTAGGACAAAGAGAGAAAATACTGGATAGCTCGGTGTCATGGCATGGAAAACAGTCAACAACGAAACTGATACGATGCACTGCAGATAGAAGATTGTGGAGGGACATGATCGCCTACGCCACCGGTGTGGCACATGATGATGATGATTCATGATTAAAAAAAAAATATCCCTTTGGATGGAAAATGTAAAATTGAAATAAACAAAAGAATAGGTATGGCAAAAAGTAATTTCAATGCCAAGAAAAATAAACTAATAATAAAACAAATAACAGCAGGGCTGAAACTAAGAATAGCAAAATGTTACATCTTCTCAATATTCCTGTATGGTGCAGAAACATGGACATTAGACAAGAAAACAGAAAATTGAAGACTTTGAAATGTGGGTTTATAGAAGAATATGGGAGAATTGGATGGAAAGAAAAGAAAAGAAAAAAAAACAAACGATGAAGTTTTAAAACAACTAAAATTAAAAAGAGAACTACTAAATACAATTAAGAGAAGACAAATGAAATTTTGGGGGCACTTTAAAAGGCACAGCAGCCTACTAAAAGTAATATTGGAAGGGAAAATACAAGGTAAAAGAGGCAGAGGCAGACTAAGACTAACATGGACGAGTAACATCAAAAGATGGACAAGTCAATCTATGACAACCTGAACCATCAAAGCAAGAAACAGAGTAGAATGGCGATCCATGGTAGCCAGCCTTCATTGCGCAGTGCTTCGTTGCACTCAATGGTGATGATGATCCCAGGGGAAAGGCCTTCTGACGGTCAGATTACTCTCTATCTATTACAAGATCGCTATAGTCTTACTCTAAGATGTGGTGTTCTGCAACAAACGTTACACGTATGCACGTGCAAACTCTGCCTTTGTTCCCAGATGAAACTAGTTCAGCAGCAACCAGTTATGAAGAATATATTTCTTGAGTGTACGTGTCACTGTTTGTTTTTTATTGTTTGTTGTTTGTTGTTTGTTGGCCTACGCGGGTTTTATATCTCTAGCGTAGTCATCATTTTTTGGCCATGTAATGAGAAGAGAACAACTTGACTATTGTGACAACTGGGAAAAATTGAGGGACGAAGAGATAGAGGGAAGCAATGAGAAAAAAAAAATACCAGACAGCTTAAGAGAATGGCTTGGCAGAAGGTCAACAACAGAAATGATAAATAGCTGTTGAGATCGAAAGTTGTGGAGAGACATGATCACCTACGCCAGCAGGCCCGGTACTTGATGATGGTGATGATAATGAGTCCCGAGGGATTCACTTTTGCGTGAATATCACTTTACCCTATTTCATACCGGCAGCCACTTGCTTATATGTCTCCCGCCATACAGGCCGATATTCTCCGGACTCAGAAATACTATAATGTTTAATTGAGTGGAGAGTTTTCACGTTTTGTGTACCAATTTTGCTCTGCAGCAGCCTTTTTTGACCAACTCTTTTCTATTTCCAACTGCCAACGGTTCTTTTAACGTGCGCAGAGTGCACAAGGAAACTCCTGTTTTTGTTTTCTTTTGTCTCTCTCTCAGAGAGGTCTATACATCTGATCTACAAAGAGTAGCAATCCATGAAGAAACGATGGGTTTGGTTTTTTTTTTTGTTTTATTTTTTGGTCATATAAAATTCTAACCGCTGTGGCGAGAATCAAACCCGAGACCGAGGTCTTTGATAAATTTCTATTAAAATATTAATGGAATGCTAAACAAAATTTAATGTAATTGTAATGGAGAGTTTTATAATACGTGTACATAAATGATTTTAAAATGCACATTGTTATAAATAGTTTTCGCACCCATTTTCGTTAACAAATGTTAATAATCACAATTTTTGAAATAGTTTTCGTACCAAGTTTAGGTAACACATTTTAATAAACACATTTTTATGAATACCTTTCGCACCAAGTTTAAGTAAACAATTTTAATAAACATATTTTTACGAATACCTCTCTTCACCAAGTTTAAGTAAACAATTTTAATAAACATATTTTTACGAATACCTCTCTTCACCAAGTTTAAGTAAACAATTTTAATTTTTAAAAAATTGTATAAATATAGTTTTCGCATCAAGCTTAGGTAAGCAATGTTACTAAACACATTTTGATAAGCAGTTATTATTTTTTATTTTTACAATAAAATGTCTTTTAAACAGCAGATAATTTGGTAGCGATAACAATTATAGATGAAAGTTCTCTATTCTACGAAAGCTGTGTGGAACTACATGGGGTGTGAGTGGGAAAATACTCAGCAAATTTTACCCTCAGAGTATACGCCCACATCTCGAATGTGGGTCATCTGCGTGGTACACGGCCATCAGACACCAAACTACAAGAGCTGGATAAATTACAAAACCAGACACGTAGGGTCATTACAACAGCAATGAAAGAGACCAATATTGGAGAGAGAGAAATTGTGGGGAGGATACCAGCAGAGAGAGAGAACAGAGGGACACAAAGTGGCTGATATAGGGAGAACATTTCTCTTGCATATCGAGGCATCCAATCAAAGACCGATTCCGAAATCTTGCATTGGGACGACTTAAGAGAAGCAGTTTTACAGACCAAGCCAAGCGAATTTTCAGACAAACACCAGACATATCAAGAGTTGTTAGCCCCCTACTGCCCATACCGGAACAGACTCCCTGGACAGAAGAAAGAGGATTGCCAATGCAAACAGTGACAGCAGTGACAAGGAGAAACATAATAATATACAGCGTAATGCAATCACTATGTTTCTTGGATGAAGAACATCCACAGGATCTATGAGTTAGTGTAAACACAGATGGATCAATACAGAATACAATAACGAATGGGGGAGTAGAAGCATATATAGAGTACCCAAATAATATTATGTATAACTGAACAATGGTCTTAGCCCACAGTCTGTGGTAGGTAGCCGTGATAGTTCAGTGGTTAGTAAACTTGACTACAAAGGACAAGAGATCGGGCTCGATCCTGATCGACGGCTTCCGGGTTCACCCAGCCTTAAATGGGTAGCGGATTTTTTTCTGGGAAAGTAAAGCGACACGGGCGTAATACCGACCACATTACTCCAAAAATCATGTGCTGAAGGTCTGTAAAATTTATGGTGACTAACACCATATTTCCTATACGCCACTTGGCGTGACGGGGCTCTTTACTACTTTTTTACAGTCTGTAGCGTTTCTGACAGATGCAAGATCAGCACTCTAGTCTATACAATCCACAAAATAACCGCATATGCAGACCTTATTGACTGTATTCTGTAAGCGTCACAAGGTCGCCCTGCCATCCCATCTTACTGTGGAATACCAGGAAATGAGAGAGCAGATCAACTTGGAAAAGAAATGCGCAACAAGCAACCCAATTGCACAAGTTACATACTGTCAAAAGAAAGAGATAATGAAATCAATTGGAAGACTACAAACTCCAAATAAATGCCTACAATAATATGAATAGATGGAACAAGTTCTCATTATACGCCTCATAACAAGGCACAATTGACTCTACATCCACATGTTTACAAAACTCAAGATCGGCACCTCAACTACATGTACATGTGGACAGGCACCCCAGACTGCTGAACACATACTTCAAGACTATACTGAATAAAGTAGACTGAGGAAAATCCATTGGCCCATAGATACTAAACTACAGGCACAACTATATGGCCCACTGCAAGAATATTAAAAAATGTAACATTTATACAAGAAACGACATTACAGATATAAACAATACTTTAGACGAAGGATAGACAAACTGACAGACAGACAAATAGATAAATAGTTCTGAAAAAAAATGTTCAATAAACACATTTGTTTACACGGATCAAACAATCGTAAAGGTAATATTATAGCTCATTGTATTAATAATCATGCCGGGCTTTATGCTCTTTGTCTTCTTAACGTGGCATGATCTGTTCAACCCCAGACTTTGTTTTGTAGGTTATATTAGATCATAGCTGTCATAAACAATTGTAGTGAAAACGACATTTTATAAAGTAGTTTTATTTGTTAACATTGTGCCCTAGTCTGTGACTAAGGTAATGTTTATCTTCACATACATCTTTGTATGAAAGGCATGAGGTGTGATGACTGAACAACGAACTCACAACTAAAACGGATTAAGTCAGGTTAAGTGACTACACAGCGCGTGGCCGTGCGGCTAAAACCACTGTTCCGCTGGCTGAAAAGCTGACGTTTGGTGTTCGAAGCCCGCGGGTGACAGAAAGGATTTTTTCTATCAGGGGTGAAATAAAAATCCCGAGTCGCACACGTCGTGGCGACTGCTTGACCCTTGACTCTCTGGTTCTATCGTTGCCCCCCCCCCCCAAACATACACCAGCAATGGTACTTACTATGTGTCGTAAAGGTAGTTTTTTTTTTTTTTTTTTTTTTTTTTTTTTTTTTTTAAAGTGACTTCACAGATTCTTTTCACTGTAGTTCTTATCAAATTTAGCATTTGACTGATTTCTCCACCGTACATATTAAATCGACAAAAGTCAACTTCTCACTGAATAAAATTAAAATAATAAAAGTAATTGTCCCCTGGATGTCCGTACCCGGCATTGGTAGTACAACATTAGAAGTGAAGACTGTGTTGTAGTGAGCTACTTTTACCTTTAGGGTTAAGTGTTTGTTTGTGGGTGGCCAGATTTATTTTTGTCTGCAGCAAAGTTTTGAGGGATTGAATTGTATGTAAATATCACTTTTATCTCCTGTTCATACCGGCGGCCATGCGCTCAGGTGTCTCACGCCTTACATGCAGATATTCTCCGATTTCAGAAGTAATCTCATTTTTACTGTTAAGAGTTTTAATGTTTCAAGAAGATGTTTTTTTCCCTATTAATTTTGACTTGGAAGCGACCATTTTTTGCCGGCCCTATTCTATTTCTAACTGCTAAGGATTGTTTAACGTGTGCAGAATACACACGGGACCTCCTGTTTTTTTTTCCATTATTCTAAAGAGCGCAACATCGGATCTTACAACCCAGAGATCAGGAGAGGGGAAAACTGCGAAGGATTCGATTTTTTTAAATTAAAAAAAATATGTTTTCCACCGATGGGGATCAAACACGGAATCATCTTGTCCAGACTCTGACGTTTCTTGTCATCTATACCATCCAGCCCCCTTTTGGTTTATACTTCCAATATTTCTGGCAATTTTCTGGCATGCGATCGTTATTCCCTAAACATATAATTCAATCGCACACATCCCCCAGACTACCACGAAAATTGAATACATTGCCACACAGATTCATAGTTCTTCTCTTAAGGATAATTCTATAAATTCTCTGTTTAATTAATTTCCTTAGACATACAATAACCAGTGATGGAAAATGTAAAACTGAAATAAACTAAAGAATACCAATGGCAAAAAGTAATTTTAGTCTCATGAAAAATAGATTAAGATTAAAACAAATAACACCAGGGCTAGAACTAAGAATGTCAACATGTTACATATCTTCTCAACATTCCTCAATGGTGCAGAAACATGGCCATTAGACAAGAAAACAGAACAGAAAATTGAAGCCTTTGAAATGTGGATTTATAGAAGAATTTGAAGATTTGGGTGGAAAGAAAAGAAAACAAACGATGAAGTCTTAAAATAACTTAAAATGAAAAGAGAACTACTAGGCACAATTCAAACAAGGCAAATAAGTTTTTTGGGGCATGTTAAAAGACACAACAGCCTAATAAAAGTAATATTGGAAGGGAAAATACAAGGTAAAAGAGGCAGAGGCAGACCAAGACTAACATGGACGTGTAACACCAAAAGATGGACAAATCAGCCTATGACAACCTGTACCATCAAAGCAAGAGAACGAGCGGAATGGTGCTCCATGGCAGTCAAACTTTTATGCGGAGACAACTCTTAATGATGATGAGTGAATTAATTTCCCACCGCGATAACTATAACAGTGAGTGCAGGATTGTTACTGAACAAGTTATTGATGAGCCAGTGGTCTCACACACACAGACAGACATAAATAATAGCTGAACTGCAGCTTGCACAGAAAACAATTGCCATAATTATCTCCCCACAGTTATTTTTCTGAGAATGTAAATATTGCGACATTTCTGGCGCTTGAAGCGGCATACAGCATGCTTGTGTTGGTCTCGTTTTAAAAGTGGGTGTAAACATTGTATTTTTGTCTGCATGGCCGGCTCAAAAGTGTATGACGCCACTCATCATCATGTGCCATAGCGGTTGGCGTAGGCGATCATGTCCTTCCACAATCTTCTATCTACAGTGCATCGTATCAGTTCTGTTGTTGACTGTTTACCATGCCATGACACCAAGCTGTCCAGTATTTTCTCTCTTAGTAGTTCGCGATCTATCTTTCTTTTTATTTTGCCAGTTGTAATCAAGTATTCCAACTTTCCTCTTCTCATGATGTGCCAGAAAAATGTTGATTGTTTCTTTCTGATGTTTTTTTTTTTAGGAGCTCCCTTTTTGTGTTGTCCTCTATTGGAGTAGGTGGTGGATGGTTTTGTGTGAGCAATTGACAAGTAGTGCCGATTATGATCCCCACTCCGTGATGGCAGGCAGGGGATCTCATGTACAGAGACAATGGCTGCGATCTCCGACTACTACAGTCACTGCCAAGAAGGAAAGGAATGGCAAACTACCTTCTTACACTACCTGGAAAAATCATGACAAATCACAACCTTATATTTACAGCTAACGACGTTAATGGGGACTCCGCATCCACATGGACCGGTAGGGGGCGTCATGTGCTACAGGTGATACCCGATCGTCATCAAGCTACTTTATGCAAGATCAAAAATAAAGAGACACTAGCAATAGGAACTTGGAACATTAGATCAGCATTTCACGTTGGCAAACTAGTAAACATCAGCCAAGAAATGAAGAGAATGAAATTGAGCATCTTGGGACTATGTGAAATGAGATGGAAAGGAGCAGGATTATTACAACGCGACAGTGGAAATGTAATTTGCTCTGGGGGAACTACACACAAAAGAGGAGAAGGCATCATGTTAGATAGGAAAAAAGAAGCAAAACGGTGAAAGAATTTTGGCCAATATCACACAGAATTCTGCTAGTAACATTGAGAGGTAGACCAATGATATCAACATAATTCAAGCTATGCACCAACAAGTCATAGCGAAGAAGAAGACATTGACGCATTTTACAACGAGTTAACGCAAGAAAATTTCTACGCCCCTATCTATCTATCTATCTATCTATCTATCTATCTATCTATCTATCTATCTATCTATCTATCTATCTATCTATCTATCTATCTATCTATCTATCTATCTATCTATCTATCTATCTATCTATCTATCTATCTATCTATCTATCTATCTATCTATCTATATGTCTGTCTGTCTGTCTGTCTGTCTGTCTGTCTGTCTGTCTGTCTGTCTGTCTGTCTGTCTGTCTGTCTGCCTTCTGTCTGTCTGTCTGTCTGCTTTCTGTCTGTCTGTCTGTCTGTCTGTCTGTCTGTCATGCCTTCAGTTTTTGTTAAAGAGAAACATCAGTGCAATGGTTTATTGTCAGTTCTTATTATAAGAGAACTTTTGAATGAAGTGATAGATGTTTGATTGATATATAGACATATAATTAGACACACTATAGAGATTGATAGGCAAACAGACACAAAGGACAGACAAATAGACCGTTATGGATTGTTAGGTGAATGCGTGTTTGTAAGTGAAAGGGCGGAGTATGACTGTGTGGCATGGTGGATTTGATGGATGGATGCTTGGGTAAGTGAACGGACGGACGAAGGTTGTATGGCATGATGGATGGATGAATGGATGGATGGATGAATGCTCGGGTAAGTGAACACACGGACGAAGGTTGCATGACATGGTGGATGGATGGATGGATGGATGGATGGATGGATGCTCGGGTAAGTGAACAAACAGACGAAGGTTGTATGGCATGGTTGATCAATGGATGGATGGATCGATGGATGGATGGATGGATGGATGAATGGATGCTCGGGTAAGTGAACGGACGGACGAAGGTTGTATGGCATGGTGGATGGATGAATGGATGGATGGATGGATGGATGGATGGATGGATGAATGGATGCTCGGGTAAGTGAACGGACGGACGAAGGTTATATATAATATTATGGATGATTGGCTAAATGAGCTGACTCGTAGCGAGCTGGAGAGTTGGATATTTAGATTTGAGGTATGGGTCTGAACAATGAGAGAACAAAATATTCATATCTTTGTAATGAAAAATAAGGCTCGGGTTTTTATGACTTGTCATATTTTTCCCTGACGTGTATTTTGAAAATGCAAGTTAATTTCAACATGTTTCATGTATTCCTGAACACTCTGACGTTGTTTTTATTCGTTATATAAATGCTTATTTTGACCATGATTTAAGTTTTGACTGTATTTTGACCAAATTTGGTGGCACACATGCATATTTTTGGTCATATTTGGTCAAAACTTTATTGATAGGGATTTAATGGTTTTTCATTCATTGCGGATTCAATGTAAGTTCACCCATCGAACCATATAGGAGGAAGAGATATGTTTTACAGCACTCAGAAATAATGACAAATAAGCAACAACATCAAGGAGTTAGGGGTTCGTTCGATCCTGCTTCGGACCATATATTGTTCTTTGTTTTTTTCTGTTCTTGTTTATTTGTCTTTTTTTTCTGAGTGCTGTAAAACATACATCTTCCTCCTATTGTTCGCTGAATTATCGCCTTGGAAGTTTCCCTCTACAATAATATTTATTTATTATTAATTTGTCTCCAGTCTACGGTTGACCCATCTTCTATAATGTTAACAATGGGACAACGTGTGGAGAGAGCTTAGGCACTATCCTCCTACCGCCCCGAACACAGGGGTAGGTGACTTGGCCTACTTCTAACCGTGTCCACTAGTGGCATAGCGGTCAGCCTGTAGATATAGACATGTTCACCGAATATAGAATTACCAGCGGCGTTCCGTAAAACGAAGTAAAGTGGTGATTACAGAGAGTGGGGTGAATTAGTTGCATGGGATAGTTTATTCTATAAAATGTCCCATATGCCCTAAGACGTTTTCACCGGCGAGTCGGAGACGCCCTAACCTCCTCCCCAGGTAGATGCGACACGTTAGCCTAAAAATGTTATCGCATCTAAGAGAAGGTCAACTCCGATTATAAACCGCTGCTGTTTAGCAGATACCCGTTCACGGAATAGACGTTGGGAGTAAATCCTGAGGAAAAATCTGGAGATGGAGTCCCTAAGGTAGTTCAGTGTTGATTTCAATATTGCTCTGGCAACTCCTGCGGCGCAGTTGGCACCAAACTGTTCTTGCCCTGCTAGACCTTTGAATCACTCGACTGCGTGGAGAGAAGAAACATGTTGTGTGGGCTTGGCTAGTGGAGAGAAGAAACATGTTGTGTGGGCTTGGCTAGTGGAGAGAAGAAACATGTTGTGTGGGCTTGGCTAGTGGAGAGAAGAAACATGTTGTGTGGGCTTGGCTAGTGGAGAGAAGAAACATGTTGTGTGGGCTCGGCTAGTGGAGAGAAGAAACATGTTGTGTGGGCTCGGCTAGTGGAGAGAAGAAACATGTTGTGTGGGCTCGGCTGCGTGGAGAGAAGAAACATGTTGTGTGGGCTCGGCTGTGTGGAGAGAAGAAACATGTTGTGTGGGCTCGGCTGAGTGGAGAGAAGAAACATGTTGTGTGGGCAACAACTTGTCTCTTTCTTTTTCTGTCCAAGCACGCGCCCTGGAGAGTACCCTGCAGCCTGAGAGGAAATGGCTGTAAGACCGCAGTCTTTCGAGGCACACTCTGAGACTCTAACTCGGACAGGAGGCAGACAGATTCATTGAGAAAGAGAGTGCACGGCGAAGGAAAAGAAACAAAATGTCTAGTTCCGCTGAAAAATCCATAGTCAACTATGGCTGACGGAGGCTACTGTTGGATCATATATGTTGTCATTTTAGGTGCACTAAAACTTTCATTTAGATGACTCTTTATAAAGCGAAAAGAAGTGGCTTTGTAATTATATTGATAAGAAACACATAAACTTTCCTGAATAAATGTAACGTTTTTATAACTTAGACAACGTCATTCAAATAAATGATTATTTGGAAAATTAAAACATCACTTTTAGCTGATTTGAGCCGCGATAGCTCAGTGGTTAGTGAACTGGACTGCAAAGGACAAGGGGTAGAGTTCGATCCCAACAAACGGCTTCCGGGATCACCCAGCCTTAAATGGGTACCGGAATATTATTCTGGGAAAGTAGAGTGGCACGAGCGTAATACCGACCACATTACCCCAAAAATCATGTACCGACGGTCTGTAAAAATTATGGTCACTAACACCATATTCCATATACGGCACTTGGCGTGACGGAGCTCTACTTTTTTTGCATGTTATATATGCAAGCATATTTCAATGCTTTTTAGGTCATATTTAACATTTTTAGGTCATATTTGACATTTTAGGTAATATTTGATATTTAAGGTCATATTTGACATTTGTAGGTCATATTTAACATTTTTAGGTAATATTTGGTATTTTAAGGCCATATTTGACATCTTAGGTCATATTTGACATTTTAAGGCCATATTTGACATTTTAGGTCATATTTGACATTTTAAGGCCATATTTGACATTTTAGGTCATATTTGACATTTTAAGGCCATATTCGAAATTTTAGGTCATATTTAACATTTGTAGGTCATTTTAACATTTTTAGGTAATATTTAACATTTTAGGCCATATTTTATATTTTAAGGCCATATTTGACATTTTAGGTCATATTTGACATTTTAAGGCCATATTTGACATTTTAGGTCATATTTGACATTTTAAGGCCATTTTTGACATTTTAGGTCATATTTGACATTTTAAGACCATATTCGACATTTGTAGGTCATATTTAACATTTGTAGGTCATTTTAACATTTTTAGGTAATATTTAACATTTTAGGTCATATTTTATATTTTAAGGCCATATTTGACATTTTAGGTCATATTTGACATTTTAAGGCCATATTTGACATTTAGGTCATATTTACATGTTTGGATGATACCAATTCGAGCCCTAGTAATGAAATATTGTCCTACCGAACACGGCTAGTAAATATGTACATGTCAAAATGAAATATTAGAAAATAAGCTGAAAGCACAATTGGGATGAAGGAAGGGATCATGAGAATGGGAACCAAAGTTTTCAGTCGACAACGAAATTGAATACAGGTATATGAAAATAATGATTTAATTAAGTGAATACAGGTATATGAAAATAATGATTTAATTAATTGAATACAGGTTTATGAAAATAATGATTTAATTAATTGAATACAGGTATATGGAAATAATGATTTAATTAATTGAATACAGGTATATGAAAATAATGATTTAATTAATTGAATACAGTAATGGAAGTCTCTCTCTCTCTCATTCTCTCTCTCTCTCTCTCTCTCTCTTCAATCAAGACTCAATCAGAGTAGGATTCCAGACTCTCTCATGAAGTCAGCTGTCTGTTTAAGTGATTCGATTGCCCCATATAGTTTCTCTTCCAGGGAGGTGGGTGTGGACCAAATTGCTCTTCTCAGGTCTGTGTACTGGGGGCAATCATGTAGAACATGTCTTCTTAGTCATATTGTCCAGTGTACAGTGGCATACCCTGGTTGTGCCTATTTTGAATTTGGTGATGGAAATAATGTACATGATAAGATTAGTAATGTCTAATTGATTACATTTCCTTAACATTAAATTATTTACCATTCTTGTTAATCGTCACATTTCAGCACAGACATTGACAGTTTTCATGAGAAAGCGAAATTTTAATTACAAGTACTTTATATTTTGCGAGTACTAGAAAGTACTTTTAGCGGGTGTGTTCACTGACTTTTAAAATCATGATATTGTTTTGTGCACAAGTTATGTTACAAGCAAGTTTTTAAGATGTTGAGGTTCCTTCAGTTTCTGTCGATGACTGCAGATCATGATGAACAAGACTGAATTTCACTAAAATTTAGATCCTCTATTTCATCATTGGAATCTTTATATTGAATTTCCATTAAAATTTCAGTAACTGTTTGGAAGGTGCATTATAAAAATAACATATTAATTTAAAACGAAAGACGTTATTTTAATATGGTTGAAATTTTAAAATTTGGAATCGGTCGTAATTTGTGTTCAGGAATATCGTAAGGGAGAAAGAAATGTACAGTTGCCATTTTCTTTGAGTCTGTGATTTAACAAAAAAAAATTAGCAGTCATGACGCAGAGGTTTCTAGATATTTGTGACTCCTTGATTCTAAATGCTCCTTCGGGCAAACAGCAACAGCAACAACAGCAGCAGCTTCAGATGAAGCCACTGCAACATGGACAGCAGCAGCAGCAGCAAAGTCCACAGCATTATCTACAACCACGATTTCAACAATCGTCACACCCACGACTAAAACAACCGGTAGGCGCCCCTCGCATGGATAATTTTTCATCTGGCAGGGGCGTATCCGGGCTGGGGAACCCTCGAATTGGCTACTGGCAGGAAGGAGCTAACAGAATGTGGAGGTAAGAAATGTGTTTTATGCTCGAATTGATGTAATCGTTTCCATAAAACAAAAATATTCTGCCTGTTTATGAGATTAATGTCCGATAGCACTAGGATCGAATACAGTCAGCAATCCAAACTTGAATACTTGCATCAAATTCGACGAACCAAAACTGAACAAGATCCTGCTCTCTAAGGAGATTAATCAGTCTGGCCAAGTAAGTAGGGGGCAAAGACGGCGAGTAATCAGATATCCACAAACTCTACGGTGACGTGGAGTGACGTCAGCCCCTAAAATAACGCAAGTACACCCACGTCGTCATCGTCATCATCATCATCATCATCATCATCATCATCATCACCACCATCATCAACATCAAGTGCCATGCTTGCTGGATATCGGTGATTATATCTCCCCTCAACTTTTAATACCGACAACAGTTTATTATTTCCGTTGCTGACTTTCTACCAAACAATTCTCTAAACTTTATTGTTCTGTTTGTTTTTTGTTTTGTTTCCTTCTGTCTATATTTCCATGAATTTGCCGTTATCACAAAATATTCCAGTTTTTGTGTTCTCATAAGAAGGGCCGACAAAAAAAAATTATGATCGCTACTTCTTAATGTTGCTAAGACATCCAAACTTTTCTATGGCAGCTAAACAACAAATGATAAATAGCATCTTCATACCAACTTTGTGCTATGAAAGTAAAACATGGACCCTTTCTAAATCACATTTAAGAAAGATCAATACTTGTGAGATGCGTTGCTTGAGAAAAGTAACATAACAACACAAGAAGAGATAGAATACCAAATGAAACCATAAGAAAAATAGTAGGAACAAAACCCTGCTAAGAATAAATAGAACAACAACAACTTAAATGGGAGCCGCGATAACTCAGTGGTTAGTGAACTGGACTACCACGGACAAGGGGTAGGGTTCGATCCCAACCGACGGTTTCCGGGTTCCCCCAGCCTTAAATGGGTACCGGATTTTTTTCTGGGAAAGTAAAGCAGCACGGGCGTAATACTGACCACATTACCCCAAAAATCATGTGCTGAAGGTCTGTAAAATATAGGATCACTAACACCATATTTCCCTATACGCCACTTAGCGTGACGGGGGTACTTTACTTTTTTTTTACAACTTAAATGGTTTGGCCACCATCCTTACCAATCACTATCAAGGGCGTTCTTCTCGAGAATGCATGGAAAAAGACCAAGAGGAAGACCCAGAAGAAGATGGATAGAGGCAGTGACAGAGACATGTAACAACAAAGGAAAATCACTAGTTCAGACAATTCGAGCAGCTCAAGAACGACAAATGATATAAACCACGACACCTTTTAGGTATCAGTGAAAAGAGAAAAGAAGAAGAAGCAGAAGACCTCTTAATGTCTGAATGTAATGTGTCTTTTTCTTCTACCTGCCTAGCATGTCTTCATTACACATTGAAGCTGTCCTATAGCACTTTCAATATTCTTATTTTAAAAGAAAAATATTTGTCCTTCCCTTTGAATGATTTTGTTTGACTCTTATGTCCATGATTAATATCCAGTAGACAATACTGGCTCCACATGCGCAATGACAAACATGTTCTTATTTCCTTTGATAACAATGGGGTAACATTTTTGTTCTTTGATTGCAGTCTCTTGAACTATTATTCACCTCACTCTTGTTGTATATCATCATCATCATGTGCCATACCGGTTAGCGTAGGTGATCATGGCCCTCCACAATCTTCTATCTACAGTGCATCGTATCAGTTCTGTTGTTGACTGTTTTCCATGCCATGACACCAATCTATCCAGTATTTTCTCTCTTTGTCGTCCGCGATCTCTCTTTCCTTTTATTTTGCCAGTTGTAATCAAGTATTCTAACTTTCATCTTCTCATGATGTGCCCGAAAAATGTTGATTGCTTCTTTCTGATGTTTTTTTAAGAGCTCCCTTTTTGTGTTGGCCTCTTTGAGAACTTCCTCATGTGACGTGGAGTGGTCTTTTTAGCTATCCAGGGAACTTTCAACATTCTTCATCCCATCTCTGTGGCCTCTAATCGTCTTTTCATTTGTTTGTCTACTGTCCATGATTCGCTTCCATAGGTCAGAATTGGTTCTATATAGCACCGATGAACTCTCTTTCTCATTTTTATTGACATAAATTTGTTGCATAAGATATTTTTCATTTTCTGAAATGCTATTTTGGCCTAAGCTATTCTGCTTTGTATTTGTTTGTTGTATATAACGCCCTTTAAAAAGATATTTGTTTGTTTGCTTGTTCGTTTGTTTCGAGTTTTTGCCTTCTCTTGGTGAGACGATCTCTGATCACACGCAAGCTGTGCCTTCTAGGTTATATTGGAGAGTATATCCCTTTTGTATGCAAGAACCACGTGAAAAATAACCTCTGCTGAGATGAAATCTGTTAGACGAATGACAGGAAACAGCCTCAGAGACAAGATCAGATATGAAGAACTGAGAAAAAATCTAGGAATAACCCCCGCCATAAAATATAATGAAATAACAGATATAATGGTTTGGCCACGTGACAAGGCAGAGTGATCAAAACGCAACACAACGAGCCTTCAATAAACTTTGAAAGAACAACAGACCCAAGGGCGGACCACGAAAAAGGTGGATTGATGGAATATTAGAAGCACTAGAAAACATAACAGCAGCAGAGGGGACGAGAAGAGCAAAAGACCGAAAATTATAATTCCCCTCGACGCTGAAAGGCAAATGAGGAAGGCGAGAAGAAGAAGAAGAAGAAGAAGAAGAAGATATGATCTGTTTGTGGACAGATTGAGTTGCTGCCTTAGTGAAGGTTTTAGTTATAGGCAGAATGAGTTACTGTCTCCTTGGTGGTTTTTAGTTGTGAGCAGATTGAGTTACTGTCTCTTTGGTGGTTTTAAGTTGTGAGCAGATTGAGTTACTGTCTCCTTGGTGGTTTTAAGTTGTGAGCAGATTGTGTTACTGTCTCCTTGGTGGTTTTTAGTTGTGAGCAGATTGTGTTACTGTCTCCTTGGTGGTTTTTAGTTGTGAGCAGATTGAGTTACTGTCTCCTTGGTGGTTTTTAGTTGTGAGCAGATTGTGTTACTGTCTCCTTGGTGGTTTTTAATTGGGAGCAGATTGTGTTATTGTCTCCTTGGTGGTTTTTAGTTGTGAGCAGATTGTGTTACTGTCTCCTTGGTGGTTTTTAGTTGTGAGCAGATTGTGTTACTGTCTCCTTGGTGGTTTTTAGTTGTGAGCAACTTGTGTTACTGTCTCCTTGGTGGTTTTTAGTTGTGAGCAGATTGTGTTACTCTCTCCTTGGTGGTTTTTAGTTGTGAGCAGATTGTGTTATTGTCTCCTTGGTGGTTTTTAGTTGTGAGCAGATTGTGTTACTGTCTCCTTGGTGGTTTTTAGTTGTGAGCAGATTGTGCTACTGTCTCCTTGGTGGTTTTTAATTGGGAGCAGATTGTGCTACTGTCTCCTTGGTGGTTTTTAGTTGTGAGCAGATTGTGTTACTGTCTCCGTAGTGGTTTTTAGTTGTTGGCAGATGGTGTTACTGTCTCCGTAGTGGTTTTTAGTTGTTGGCAGATTGTGTTACTGTCTCCGTGGAGGTTTCTAGTTGTGAGCACATTCAGTTGCTTTTTTCCTGGTGGTTTTTAGTAATTGAAAAAATTTGCTGCCCCGGTGGAAGATCTTTTTGGCGGGGTGCTCCAGGTGGGTATTCCACTATTTTATAAAAGCTAAACAACGACGCGTAGCAGTTTTAATTATAGTAGAAAGTTATCTTTGTTCTCTCCTTGATCATTCCATACACATGTTCTATCCTTGATCATTACATACACTAACTTCGCTCTTTGATCATTCCATACACTACCTTCGCTCTTTGATCATTCCATACACTTACCTTCGCTCTTTGATCATTCCATACACTACCTTCGCTCTTTGATCATTCCATACACTATCTTCGCTCTTTGATCATTCCATACACTACCTTCGCTCTTTCATCATTCCATACACTACCTTCGCTCTTTGATGAATCCATACATTACCCTCTCTCCTTGATCATTCCATACACATCATCTATCCTTGATCATTCCATACACTACCTTCGCTCCTTGATCATTCCATACAATACCTTCGCTCTTTGATAAATCCATACACTACCCTCTCTCCTTGATCATTCCATACACTACCCTCTCTCCTTGATCATTCCATACACTACCTTCTCTCCTTGATCATTCCATACACTAACTTCGCTATTTGATCATTCCATACACTACCTTCGCTCTTTGATAAATCCATACACTACCCTCTCTCCTTGATCATTCCATACACTACCTTCTCTCCTTGATCATTCCATACACTACCTTCTTCATTCCATACACTAGATTCTATCCTAAATCATTCCATACACTACCTTCTCTCCTTGATCATTTCATACACTACCTTCTTCATTCCATACACTACCTTCTGTCCTTGATCATTCAATACACAACATTATCTCCTTTGTCATCCATACACTACCTTCTCTCCTTGAACATGCCATACACAACGTTCTCTCTATGATCATTCCATACACTACCTTCTCTCCTTGATCATTCCATACACTACCTTCTCTCCTTGATCATTCCATACACTACCTTCTCTCCTTGATCAGTCCATACACAAGGTTCTCTCTATGATCATTCCATACACTACCTTCTCTCCTTGATCATTCCATACACCACTTTCTCTCCTTGATCATTCCATACACTACCTTCTCTCCTTGATCATTCCATACACTAGATTCTATCCTTTATTCATTCCATACACTACCTTCTCTCCTTGATCATTCCATACACTACCTTCTCTCATTGATCATTCCATACACAACGTTCTCTCCTTGATCATTCCATACACCACCTTCTCTCCTTGATCATTCCATACACTAGATTCTATACTTGATCATTCCATACACAACGTTCTCTCCTTGATCATTCCATACACCACCTTCTCTCCTTGATCATTCCATACACTAGATTCTATCCTTGATCATTCCATACACTACCTTCTATCCTTGATCATTCCATACATTACCTTCTCTCCTTGATCATTCCATACACTACCTTCTATCATTGATCATTCCATACACTACCTTCTCTTCTAGACCATTCCATACACAACGTTCTCTCATTGATCATTCCATACACTACCTTCTCTCCTTGATCATTCCATACACCACCTTCTACCCTTGATCATTTCATACACTACCTTCTCTCCTTGATCATTCAATACACTACCTTCTCTCCTTGATCATTCCATACACTACGTTCTATCCTTGATCATTCCATACACCACCTTCTCTCATTGATCATTCCATACACAACGTTCTCTCCTTGATCATTCCATACACCACCTTCTCTCCTTGATCATTCCATACACTAGATTCTATACTTGATCATTCCATACACAACGTTCTCGCCTTGATCATTCCATACACCACCTTCTCTCCTTGATCATTCCATACAATAGATTCTATCCTTGATCATTCCATACACTACCTTCGCTTCTTGATCATTCCATACAATACCTTCGCTCCTTGATAAATCCATACACTACCCTCTCTCCTTGATCATTCCATACACTACCCTCTCTCCTTGATCATTCCATACACTACCTTCTCTCCTTGATCATTCCATACACTAACTTCGCTATTTGATCATTCCATACACTACCTTCGCTCTTTGATAAATCCATACACTACCCTCTCTCCTTGATCATTCCATACACTACCTTCTCTCCTTGATCATTCCATACACTACCTTCTTCATTCCATACACTAGATTCTATCCTAAATCATTCCATACACTACCTTCTCTCCTTGATCATTTCATACACTACCTTCTTCATTCCATACACTACCTTCTGTCCTTGATCATTCAATACACAACATTATCTCCTTTGTCATCCATACACTACCTTCTCTCCTTGAACATGCCATACACAACGTTCTCTCTATGATCATTCCATACACTACCTTCTCTCCTTGATCATTCCATACACTACCTTCTCTCCTTGATCATTCCATACACTACCTTCTCTCCTTGATCAGTCCATACACAAGGTTCTCTCTATGATCATTCCATACACTACCTTCTCTCCTTGATCATTCCATACACCACTTTCTCTCCTTGATCATTCCATACACAACCTTCTCTCCTTGATCATTCCATACACTAGATTCTATCCTTTATTCATTCCATACACTACCTTCTCTCCTTGATCATTCCATACACTACCTTCTCTCATTGATCATTCCATACACAACGTTCTCTCCTTGATCATTCCATACACCACCTTCTCTCCTTGATCATTCCATACACTAGATTCTATACTTGATCATTCCATACACAACGTTCTCTCCTTGATCATTCCATACACCACCTTCTCTCCTTGATCATTCCATACACTAGATTCTATCCTTGATCATTCCATACACTACCTTCTATCCTTGATCATTCCATACATTACCTTCTCTCCTTGATCATTCCATACACTACCTTCTATCATTGATAATTCCATACACTACCTTCTCTTCTAGACCATTCCATACACAACGTTCTCTCATTGATCATTCCATACACTACCTTCTCTCCTTGATCATTCCATACACCACCTTCTACCCTTGATCATTTCATACACTACCTTCTCTCCTTGATCATTCCATACACTACCTTCTCTCCTTGATCATTCCATACACTACGTTATATCCTTGATCATTCCATACACCACCTTCTCTCATTGATCATTCCATAAACAACGTTCTCTCCTTGATCATTCCATACACCACCTTCTCTCCTTGATCATTCCATACACTAGATTCTATACTTGATCATTCCATACACAACGTTCTCTCCTTGATCATTCCATACACCACCTTCTCTCCTTGATCATTCCATACACTAGATTCTATCCTTGATCATTCCATACACTACCTTCTATCCTTGATCATTCCATACATTACCTTCTCTCCTTGATCATTCCATACACTACCTTCTATCATTGATCATTCCATACACTACCTTCTCTTCTAGACCATTCCATACACATCGTTCTCTCATTGATCATTCCATACACTACCTTCTCTCCTTGATCATTCCATACACCACCTTCTACCCTTGATCATTTCATACACTACCTTCTCTCCTTGATCATTCCATACACTACCTTCTCTCCTTGATCATTCCATACACTACGTTCTATCCTTGATCATTCCATACACCACCTTCTCTCATTGATCATTCCATACACAACGTTCTCTCCTTGACCATTCCATACACTACCTTCGCTCTTTGATCATTCCATACACTACCTTCGCTCTTTGATAAATCCATACACTACCCTCTCTCCTTGATCATTCCATACACTATCCTCTCTCCTTGATCATTCCATACACCACCTTCTCTCCTTGATCATTCCATACACCGCCTTCTATCCTTGATCATTCCATACACTACCTTCTCTCCTTGATCATTCCATACACTACCTTCTCTCATTGATCATTCCATACACTACCTTCTCTCCTAGACCATTCCATACACAACGTTCTCTTATTGATCATTCCATACACTACCTTCTCTCCTTGATCATTCCATACACCACCTTCTCTCCTTGATCATTTCATACACTACCTTCTCTCCTTGATCATTCCATACACTACCTTCTCTCCTTGATCATTCAATACACAACATTATCTCCTTTGTCATCCATACACTACCTTCTCTCCTTGAACATGCCATACACAACGTTCTCTCTATGATCATTCCATACACTACCTTCTCTCCTTGATCATTCCATACACTACCTTCTCTCCTTGATCATTCCATACACTACCTTCTCTCCTTGATCAGTCCATACACAAGGTTCTCTCTATGATCATTCCATACACTACCTTCTCTCCTTGATCATTCCATACACTACCTTCTCTCATTGATCATTCCATACACAACGTTCTCTCCTTGATCATTCCATACACCACCTTCTCTCCTTGATCATTCCATACACTAGATTCTATACTTGATCATTCCATACACAACGTTCTCTCCTTGATCATTCCATACACCACCTTCTCTCCTTGATCATTCCATACACTAGATTCTATCCTTGATCATTCCATACACTACCTTCTATCCTTGATCATTCCATACATTACCTTCTCTCCTTGATCATTCCATACACTACCTTCTATCATTGATAATTCCATACACTACCTTCTCTTCTAGACCATTCCATACACAACGTTCTCTCATTGATCATTCCATACACTACCTTCTCTCCTTGATCATTCCATACACCACCTTCTACCCTTGATCATTTCATACACTACCTTCTCTCCTTGATCATTCCATACACTACCTTCTCTCCTTGATCATTCCATACACTACGTTATATCCTTGATCATTCCATACACCACCTTCTCTCATTGATCATTCCATAAACAACGTTCTCTCCATGATCATTCCATACACCACCTTCTCTCCTTGATCATTCCATACACTAGATTCTATACTTGATCATTCCATACACAACGTTCTCTCCTTGATCATTCCATACACCACCTTCTCTCCTTGATCATTCCATACACTAGATTCTATCCTTGATCATTCCATACACTACCTTCTATCCTTGATCATTCCATACATTACCTTCTCTCCTTGATCATTCCATACACTACCTTCTATCATTGATCATTCCATACACTACCTTCTCTTCTAGACCATTCCATACACAACGTTCTCTCATTGATCATTCCATACACTACCTTCTCTCCTTGATCATTCCATACACCACCTTCTACCCTTGATCATTTCATACACTACCTTCTCTCCTTGATCATTCCATACACTACCTTCTCTCCTTGATCATTCCATACACTACGTTCTATCCTTGATCATTCCATACACCACCTTCTCTCATTGATCATTCCATACACAACGTTCTCTCCTTGACCATTCCATACACTACCTTCGCTCTTTGATCATTCCATACACTACCTTCGCTCTTTGATAAATCCATACACTACCCTCTCTCCTTGATCATTCCATACACTATCCTCTCTCCTTGATCATTCCATACACCACCTTCTCTCCTTGATCATTCCATACACCGCCTTCTATCCTTGATCATTCCATACACTACCTTCTCTCCTTGATCATTCCATACACTACCTTCTCTCATTGATCATTCCATACACTACCTTCTCTCCTAGACCATTCCATACACAACGTTCTCTTATTGATCATTCCATACACTACCTTCTCTCCTTGATCATTCCATACACCACCTTCTCTCCTTGATCATTTCATACACTACCTTCTCTCCTTGATCATTCCATACACTACGTTCTATTCTTTTATCATTCCATACACTACCTTCTGTCCTTGATCATTCCATACACTACCTTCTGTACTTGATCATTCCATACACTACGTTCTATCCTTGATCATTCCATACACTACCTTCTCTCCTTGATCATTCCATACACGACCTTCTCTCCTTGATCATTCCATACACCACCTTCGCTCCTTGATCATTCCATATACCACCTCCTCTCCTCGATCATTCCATACACTACGTTCTCTCCTTTGTCATTCCATA
The DNA here is from genome assembly GCA_032433765.1 of Megaustenia siamemsis. NCBI lineage: Eukaryota > Metazoa > Mollusca > Gastropoda > Stylommatophora > Ariophantidae > Megaustenia > Megaustenia siamemsis. The sequence continues at coordinate 51,338,465 of JAVIAB010000091.1, read as the reverse complement.
CACTACCTTCTCTCCTTGATCATTCCATACACTACGTTCTATCCTTGATCATTCCATACACTACCTTCTGTCCTTGATCATTCCATACACTACCTTCTCTCCTTGATCATTCCATACACTACCTTCTCTCCTTGATCATTCCATACACAACGTTCTCTCCTTTGTCATTCCATACACTACATTCTATCCTTGATCATTTCATACACTACATTCTATCCTTGATCATTCCATACACAACGTTCTATCCTTTATCATTCCATACACTACATTCTATCCTTGATCATTCCATACACTACGTTCTATCCTTTATCATTCCATACACTACCTTCTGTCCTTGATCATTCCATACACTACGTTCTATCCTTGATCATTCCATACACTACATTCTATCCTTGATCATTCCATACACTACGTTCTATCCTTGATCATTCCATACACTACGTTCTATCCTTGATCATTCCATACAACGCCTTCTATCCTTGATAATTCCATACACTACCTTCTCTCCTTGATCATTCCATACACTACCTTCTCTCATTGATCATTCCATACACTACCTTCTCTTCTAGACCATTCCATACACAACGTTCTCTCATTGATCATTCCATACACTACCTTCTCTCCTTGATCATTCCATACACCACCTTCTCTCCTTGATCATTTCATACACTACCTTCTCTCCTTGATCATTCCATACACTAAGTTCTATCCTTTATCATTCCATACACTACCTTCTGTCCTTGATCATTCCATACACTACCTTCTGTACTTGATCATTCCATACACTACGTTCTATCCTTGATCATTCCATACACTACCTTCTCTCCTTGATCATTCCATACACGACCTTCTCTCCTTGATCATTCCATACACCACCGTCGCTCCTTGATCATTCCATATACCACCTCCTCTCCTCGATCATTCCATACACAACGTTCTCTCCTTTGTCATTCCATACACTACCTTCTCTCCTTGATCATTCCATACACTACGTTCTATCCTTGATCATTCCATACACTACCTTCTCTCCTTGATCATTCCATACACTACCTTCTCTCCTTGATCATTCCATACACTACCTTCTCTCCTTGATCAGTCCATACACAACGTTCTCTCTATGATCATTTCATACACTACCTTCTCTCCTTGATCATTCCATACACCACTTTCTCTCCTTGATCATTCCATACACTACCTTCTCTCCTTGATCATTCCATACACTAGATTCTATCCTTTATTCATTCCATACACTACCTTCTCTCCTTGATCATTCCATACACTACCTTCTCTCATTGATCATTCCATGCACAACGTTCTCTCCTTGATCATTGCATACACCACCTTCTCTCCTTGATCATTCCATACACTAGATTCTATACTTGATCATTCCATACACAACGTTCTCTCCTTGATCATTCCATACACCACCTTCTCTCCTTGATCATTCCATACACTAGATTCTATCCTTGATCATTCCATACACTACCTTCTATCCTTGATCATTCCATACACTACCTTCTCTCCTTGATCATTCCATACACTACCTTCTATCATTGATCATTCCATACACTACCTTCTCTTCAAGACCATTCCATACACAACGTTCTCTCATTGATCATTCCATACACTACCTTCTCTCCTTGATCATTCCATACACCACCTTCTATCCTTGATCATTTCATACACTACCTTCTCTCCTTGATCATTCCATACACTACCTTCTCTCTTTGATCATTCCATACACTACGTTCTATCCTTGATCATTCCATACACCACCTTCTCTCATTGATCATTCCATACACAACGTTCTCTCCTTGATCATTCCATACACCACCTTCTCTCCTTGACCATTCCATACACTACCTTCGCTCTTTGATCATTCCAGACACTACCTTCGCTCTTTGATAAATCCATACACTACCCTCTCTCCTTGATCATTCCATACACTACCTTCTCTCCTTGATCATTCCATACACCACCTTCTCTCCTTGATCATTCCATACACCGCCTTCTATCCTTGATCATTCCATACACTACCTTCTCTCCTTGATCATTCCATACACTACCTTCTCTCATTGATCATTCCATACACTACCTTCTCTTCTAGACCATTCCATACACAACGTTCTCTCATTGATCATTCCATACACTACCTTCTCTCCTTGATCATTCCATACACCACCTTCTCTCCTTGATCATTTCATACACTACCTTCTCTCCTTGATCATTCCATACACTACGTTCTATTCTTTTATCATTCCATACACTACCTTCTGTCCTTGATTATTCCATACACTACCTTCTGTACTTGATCATTCCATACACTACGTTCTATCCTTGATCATTCCATACACTACCTTCTCTCCTTGATCATTCCATACACGACCTTCTCTCCTTGATCATTCCATACACCACCTTCGCTCCTTGATCATTCCATATACCACATCCTCTCCTCGATCATTCCATACACTATGTTCTCTCCTTTGTCATTACATACACTACCTTCTCTCCTTGATCATTCCATACACTACGTTCTATCCTTGATCATTCCATACACTACCTTCTGTCCTTGATCATTCCATACACTACCTTCTCTCCTTGATCATTCCATACACTACCTTATCTCCTTGATCATTCCATACACAACGTTCTCTCCTTTGTCATTCCATACACTACTTTCTATCCTTGATCATTCCATACACTACGTTCTATCCTTGATCATTCCATACACAACGTTCTATCCTTTATCATTCCATACACTACGTTCTATCCTTGATCATTCCATACACTACATTCTATCCTTGATCATTCCATACACTACGTTCTATCCTTGATCATTCCATACACTACGTTCTATCCTTGATCATTCCATACACCGCCTTCTCTCCTTGATCATTCCATACACTACCTTCTCTCCTTGATCATTCCATACACTACCTTCTCTCATTGATCATTCCATACACTACCTTCTCTTCTAGACCATTCCATACACAACGTTCTCTCATTGATCATTCCATACACTACCTTCTCTCCTTGATCATTCCATACACCACCTTCTCTCCTTGATCATTTCATACACTACCTTCTCTCCTTGATCATTCCATACACTACGTTCTATCCTTTATCATTCCATACACTACCTTCTGTCCTTGATCATTCCATACACTACCTTCTGTACTTGATCATTCCATACACTACGTTCTATCCTTGATCATTCCATACACTACCTTCTCTCCTTGATCATTCCATACACGACCTTCTCTCCTTGATCATTCCATACACCACCTTCGCTCCTTGATCATTCCATATACCACCTCCTCTCCTCGATCATTCCATACACAACGTTCTCTCCTTTGTCATTCCATACACTACCTTCTCTCCTTGATCATTCCATACACTACGTTCTATCCTTGATCATTCCATACACTACCTTCTGTCCTTGATCATTCCATACACTACCTTCTCTCCTTGATCATTCCATACACTACCTTCTCTCCTTGATCATTCCATACACAACGTTCTCTCCTTTGTCATTCCATACACTACATTCTATCCTTGATCATTCCATACACTACATTCTATCCTTGATCATTCCATACACAACGTTCTATCCTTTATTATTCCATACACTACATTCTATCTTGAATCATTCCATACACTACGTTCTATCCTTGATCATTCCATACACTACGTTCTATCCTTGATCATTCCATACACTACATTCTCTCCTTGATCATTCCATACACTACGTTCTATCCTTGATCATTCCATACACTACATTCTATCCTTGATCATTCCATACACTACGTTCTATCCTTGATCATTCCATACACTACGTTCTATCCTTGATCATTCCATACACTACGTTCTATCCTTTATCATTCCATACACTACCTTCTATCCTTGATCATTCCATACACTACATTCTATCCTTGATCATTCCATACACTACGTTCTATCCTTTATCATTCCATACACTACCTTCTGTCCTTGATCATTCCATACACTACATTATATCCTTGATCATTCCATACACTACATTCTATCCTTGATCATTCCATACACTACGTTCTATCTTGATCATTCCATACTCTACGTTCAATCCTTGATCATTCCATACACTACGTTCTATCCTTTATCATTCCATACACTACCTTCTGTCCTTGATCATTCCATACACTACCTTCTGTACTTGATCATTCCATACACTACGTTCTATCCTTGATCATTCCATACACTACCTTCTCTCCTTGATCATTCCATACACTACGTTCTATCCTTTATCATTCCATACACTACCTTCTGTCCTTGATCATTCCATACACTACCTTTTCTCCTTGATCATTCCTTACACTACCTTCTGTCCTTGATCATTCCATACACTACCTTCTCTCCTTGATCATTCCATACACTACCTTCTCTCCTTGATCATTCCATACACAACGTTCTCTCCTTTGCCATTCCATACACTACGTTCTATCCTTTATCATTCCATACACTACCTTCTGTCCTTGATCATTCCATACACTACGTTCTATCCTTGATCATTCCATACACTACATTCTATCCTTGATCATTCCATACACTACGTTCTATCCTTGATCATTCCATACACTACGTTCTATCCTTGATCATTCCATACACCGCCTTCTCTCCTTGATCATTCCATACACTACCTTCTCTCCTTGATCATTCCATACACTACCTTCTCTTCTAGACCATTCCATACACAACGTTCTCTCATTGATCATTCCATACACTACCTTCTCTCCTTGATCATTCCATACACCACCTTCTCTCCTTGATCATTTCATACACTACGTTCTATCCTTGATCATTCCATACACTACGTTCTATCCTTTATCATTCCATACACTACCTTCTGTCCTTGATCATTCCATACACTACCTTCTGTACTTGATCATTCCATACACTACGTTCTATCCTTGATCATTCCATACACTACCTTCTCTCCTTGATCATTCCATACACGACCTTCTCTCCTTGATCATTCCATACACCACCTTCGCTCCTTGATCATTCCATATACCACCTCCTCTCCTCGATCATTCCATACACAACGTTCTCTCCTTTGTCATTCCATACACTACCTTCTCTCCTTGATCATTCCATACACTACGTTCTATCCTTGATCATTCCATACACTACCTTCTGTCCTTGATCATTCCATACACTACCTTCTCTCCTTGATCATTCCATACACTACCTTCTCTCCTTGATCATTCCATACACAACGTTCTCTCCTTTGTCATTCCATACACTACATTCTATCCTTGATCATTCCATACACTACATTCTATCCTTGATCATTCCATACACAACGTTCTATCCTTTATTATTCCATACACTACATTCTATCTTGAATCATTCCATACACTACGTTCTATCCTTGATCATTCCATACACTACGTTCTATCCTTGATCATTCCATACACTACATTCTCTCCTTGATCATTCCATACACTACGTTCTATCCTTGATCATTCCATACACTACATTCTATCCTTGATCATTCCATACACTACGTTCTATCCTTGATCATTCCATACACTACGTTCTATCCTTGATCATTCCATACACTACGTTCTATCCTTTATCATTCCATACACTACCTTCTGTCCTTGATCATTCCATACACTACATTCTATCCTTGATCATTCCATACACTATGTTCTATCCTTTATCATTCCATACACTACCTTCTGTCCTTGATCATTCCATACACTACATTCTATCCTTGATCATTCCATACACTACATTCTATCCTTGATCATTCCATACACTACGTTCTATCCTTGATCATTCCATACTCTACGTTCAATCCTTTATCATTCCATACACTACGTTCTATCCTTTATCATTCCATACACTACCTTCTCTCCTTGATCATTCCATACACTACCTTCTGTACTTGATCATTCCATACACTACGTTCTATCCTTGATCATTCCATACACTACCTTCTCTCCTTGATCATTCCATACACGACCTTCTCTCCTTGATTATTCCATACACCACCTTCGCTCCTTGATCATTCCATACACTACCTTCTGTACTTGATCATTCCTTACACTACCTTCTGTCCTTGATCATTCCATACACTACCTTCTCTCCTTGATCATTCCATACACTACCTTCTCTCCTTGATCATTCCATACACAACGTTCTCTCCTTTGCCATTCCATACACTACGTTCTATCCTTTATCATTCCATACACTACCTTCTGTCCTTGATCATTCCATACACTACGTTCTATCCTTGATCATTCCATACACTACATTCTATCCTTGATCATTCCATACACTACGTTCTATCCTTGATCATTCCATACACTACGTTCTATCCTTGATCATTCCATACACTACGTTCTATCTTTTATCATTCCATACACTACCTTCTGTCCTTGATCATTCCATACACTACATTCTATCCTTGATCATTCCATACACTACATTCTATCCTTGATCATTCCATACACTACATTCTATCCTTGATCATTCCATACTCTACGTTCTATCCTTGATCATTCCATACACTACCTTCTCTCCTTGATCATTCCATACACTACGTTCTATCCTTGATCATTCCATACACTACGTTCTATCCGTGATCATTCCATACACAACGTTCTCTCCTTGATCATTCCATATAATACGTTCTCTCTTTCATAATTCAATACACTACATCTTCCTATGCACATTCTACATATGTCTTCTTTTTCTATCTCGTTTTATTCTTTCCACTGCTTTCAATTATCATGCCATCGCTAATTGTTCTGATTTATTTCACTTTTATTGTTGTTGTTATTTTTTTTTCTTTCACTGCTTTAAGCTGTTCTTAATTTGCCTGTTTCGCTAACCTTTTTTTTTTTTAAAATGTAATTTCTCCTTAACCATTTATGCCTTCTCTCTTTTTCTCTTTTGTTATTTTTTTTTATACTTCTAGTACTTACATATGCTATTTTACATTTTACGGACAGTTGGCAACAGACAGATATTGATCATCATTAGTAAATATCAAGAGCTGTTTTACTTCACTGAAGGGTGATTATGTTGGATTGATGTTCTGCATGAGCTATGAACACGGCTTATTTAAGGTGGTCGAGTTTCGTCTCATTTCGATTGTGTTTTTGATTTCTTTTAACTATTTTCATTTTTAAATATTATAGTGCTTTTCTTATTTGTTATTTATTTATTTTTTTTTTTTTGTCTATGTGCCGCTACATTTTATCCGATTTCTGTAATATTTGTATTTAATTGGGAATTTTCTCAGAGTTATCTTTCTTTTTCTACATACAGCTATAAACGTCAATCTTGATATCTTTATCATCATCATCATCAAGTACCATGCCTGATGGCGTAGATGAACATGCCTCTCTACAATTCTCGAATTCGACAGTTATTTATCATTTCTGTTGTTGACCTTCTGCCAAAACATTCTCTTAAGCTGTCTGGTTGGCATCTTTTCTCTTTGCTTCCCTCTATCTCCTCGGGCCTATATTTTCCCAATTGTCACAGTATATTCCAGCTGTTCCTCTCTCCTGACACACTCTACCTTTACAACATTAAAATATGTCGTGTGACACTCTCTACCTTTACAACATTAAAATATGCCGTGCGACACTCTCTACCTCTACAACATTAAAACATGTTGTGTGACACTCTCTACCTTTACAACATTAAAATATGTCGTGTGACACTCTCTACCTTTACAACATTAAAATATGTCGTGTGACACTCTCTACCTTTACAACATTAAAATATGTCGTGTGACACTCTCTACCTCTACAACATTAAAATATGTTGTGTGACACTCTCTACCTCTACAACATTAAAATATGTCGTGTGACACTCTCTACCTCTACAACATTAAAATATGTCGCGTGACACTCTCTACCTTTACGACATTAAAATAGTTCGCTTACAGCTTGACGCAATCCACCATTACGACAATAAAATTTGTCGTGCGACAGTCTCAACCCTTACTAGATTGTAATATGTCGCATGACGCAATATACTTCTAAGACATTAAAATACGTTATGTGACACTCTCTGCTTTTATGACATTATAATATTTTGCCTGCAGCTTGACGCAATCTGCCTTTATGGCTGATATATATATTCATATAGTCACACGACATATAAAATATGTTGTGTGACACTACCTTTACGACATTAAAATATGTTGTGTGACACTCTCTACCTCTAGGACATTAAAATATGATGTGTGGCACTCTTTACCTCTACGACATTAAAATATGTCGTGTGACACTCTCTACCTCTACGACATTAAAATATGTCGTGTGACACGCTCTACCTCTACGACATTAAAATATGTCGCGTGACAATCTCTACCCTACAGTATTACACCATTTCGCTTGACGCAATGTACATTGAAGACATTACAATATGTCGTGACATTCTCTAACTCTACGACATTAAAATATGTCGTGTGACACTCTCTACCTCTACGACATTAAAATATGTCGTGTGACACTCTCTACCTCTACGACATTAAAATAGGTTGTGTGACACTCTCTACCTCTACGACATTAAAATATGTCGCGTGACGCTATCTACCTTCACGACACCTTTTTTGTGGATCTTCTTCTTCTTTAAGCCATTCTACCTTTCAGAACACATGGGAAATATAGTTTGCCGTCTTTTGCTCTTCTATTGTCTTCTCCTGCTGCTATGTTTCCGATTATTTCTAATTTCTATTAATCCATCGTTTTCAAGGTTGGCTTTCAGGCCTTGTATTCTAGCTGCGTTTACTAAAGGTGCGTTGTGTAGTGTTTTCATCTCTCTGTCTTATTATGTGACTAGACCATTTTATCTGCTGTTTCTTTAATTTTTTTTTAAGTGGCGAGGGTTATTCCCTTATTTTTTCCCCTCATTTCTTTACTTCTAGTTGTATCTCTCAGTCTGTTTCCAGTCTTTCGTCTAACAGGTTTCATCTCGGTTGTGGGTAGCGGTTTTTTCTTGTTTCTGAGTCTAGCCTTCACGCTCTGGCATTGGTAGCACACGATGGGAGATCGTGTTGTAGATATCCCGTGTACCTCTGTGTTGTAGATAGCCCGTGTACCTCTGTGTTGTAGATAGCCCGTGTACCTCTGTGTTGTAGATAACCCGTGTACCTCTGTGTTATAGATAACCCGTGTACCTCTGTGTTATAGATAACCCGTGCACCTCTGTGTTGTAGATAGCCTGTGTACCTCTGTGTTGTAGATAGCCCGTGTACCTCTGTGTTGTAGATAACCCGTGTACCTCTGTGTTATAGATAACCCGTGCACCTTTGTGTTGTAGATAACCCGTGTACCTCTGTGTTATAGATAACCCGTGTACCTCTGTGTTATAGATAGCCCGTGTACCTCTGTGTTGTAGATAACCCGTGTACCTCTGTGTTGTAGATAACCCGTGTACCTCTGTGTTATAGATAACCCGTGGACCTCTGTGTTGTAGATAACCCGTGTACCTCTGTGTTGTAGATAACCCGTGTACCTCTGTGTTGTAGATAACCCGTGTACCTCTGTGTTGTAGATAACCCGTGTACCTCTGTGTTATAGATAGCCCGTGTACCTCTGTGTTGTAGATAACCCGTGTACCTCTGTGTTGTAGATATCCCGTGTACCTCTGTGTTGTAGATATCCTGTGTACCTCTGTGTTGTAGATAGCCCGTGTACCTCTATGTTGTAGATATCCCGTGTACCTCTGTGTTGTAGATAGCCCGTGTACCTCTGTGTTGTAGATAGCCCGTGTACCTCTGTGTTGTTAATAGCCCGTGTACCTCTGTGTTATAGATAACCCGTGTACCTCTGTGTTATAGATAGCCCGTGTACCTCTGTGTTGTAGATAGCCCGTGTACCTCTGTGTTATAGATAACCCATGTACCTCTGTGTTGTAGATAACCCGTGTACCTCTGTGTTATAGATAGCCCGTGTACCTCTGTGTTATAGATAGCCCTTGTACCTCTGTGTTATAGATAGCCCGTGTACCTATGTGTTATAGATAACCCGTGTACCTCTGTGTTATAGATAACCCGTGTACCTCTGTGTTATAGATAACCCGTGTACCTCTGTGTTATAGATAGCCCGTGTACCTCTGTGTTATAGATAGCCCGTGTACCTCTGTGTTATAGATAGCCCGTGTACCTCTGTGTTGTAGATAACCCGTGTATCTCTGTGTTGTAGATAGCCCGTGTACCTCTATGTTGTAGATAGCCCGTGTACCTCTGTGTTGTAGATAGCCCGTGTACCTCTATGTTGTAGATAGCCCGTGGACCTCTGTGTTGTAGATAGCCCGTGTACCTCTATGTTGTAGATAGCCCGTGTACCTCTATGTTGTAGATAGCCCGTGTACCTCTGTGTTGTAGATAGCCCGTGTACCTCTATGTTGTAGATAGCCCGTGTACCTCTGTGTTGTAGATAACCCGTGTACCTCTATGTTGTAGATATCCCGTGTACCTCTGTGTTATAGATAGCCCGTGTACCTCTGTGTTATAGATAGCCCGTGTACCTCTGTGTTGTAGATAGCCCGTGTACCTCTGTGTTGTAGATAGCCCGTGTACCTCTGTGTTGTAGATAGCCCGTGTACCTCTATGTTGTAGATAGCCCGTGTACCTCTATGTTGTAGATAGCCCGTGTACCTCTGTGTTGTAGATAGCCCGTGTACCTCTTTGTTGTAGATAGCCCGTGTACCTCTATGTTGTAGATAGCCCGTGTACCTCTATGTTGTAGATAGCCCGTGTACCTCTGTGTTATAGATAGCCCGTGTACCTCTATGTTGTAGATAACCCGTGTACCTCTATGTTGTAGATATCCCGTGTACCTCTGTGTTGTAGATAGCCCGTGTACCTCTGTGTTGTAGATAGCCCGTGTACCTCTGTGTTGTAGATAACCCGTGTACCTCTGTGTTATAGATAGCCCGTGTACCTCTATGTTGTAGATAACCCGTGTACCTCTATGTTGTAGATATCCCGTGTACCTCAGTGTTGTAGATAGCCCGTGTACCTCTGTGTTGTAGATAGCCCGTGTACCTCTATGTTGTAGATAACCCGTGTACCTCTATGTTGTAGATATCCCGTGTACCTCTGTGTTGTAGATAGCCCGTGTACCTCTGTGTTGTAGATAGCCCGTGTACCTCTGTGTTGTAGATAACCCGTGCACCTCTAAAGTTATTTCCTTGTTGGACAGCACTGGTAATATTTGTCAAAAGATTTAGATTTGATAAGCCTTTTTGCATCTTTTTTTTATTTCCGATGTTTGTGAATTATCGTTTATTTCTAGATTTTCCAGATGTTTTTATCAAGGCCACATATGAATATTGAAATATGATAAACATTTCTTGTAGCTTGTTTTAACTCGTTAAAAGTGCAAATTAAGTTACAAGATATGTTAGACATTATAGTGAAGGAAAGCAAATAATAAAGGATTCAGCTTCAACAGCGAAAAGACAGAAGTAATTGTAGTGACAATGAAAAAGACACCAACTCAATTAACAATAAAGACAAGTGGAACAATATTAAAACAGGTAAATTAATTTAAATATCTGTGAAAAATGTTAACATCAGATGGTAGTTGTACAACAGAGATGAGATGCAGAATGACTCACGCAAAAGCAGCTTTCTTAGCAGATTTCTTAAATGTTATGTAGAGTGTCTTAACACATGGATGAATCATGGACCATAGGACAACAGACAAGAAAATCACTGGAGGCTGTAGATATGTGGTTTTATAGAAGAATGTTGAGAAAACCATGTGCAGTTAAGAAGAATAAGCAAACGCCTGAAAGAGGCCAATGTAATGAGAGAGCTATTTTCCACTATTAGGAAGAAAAAATAATAATTTTTGGCCACGTAATGAGAAGGGAACAACTGGAATATATTGTAACAACTTGGAAAATTGAGGGACAAATAAATAGAAGGTAGCAAAGAGAAAAGATACCAGACAGCTTATTAAGAGAATGGCTTGGCAGAAGGTCAACAACAGAAATTATAAATAACTGTCGAGATCGAAAGTTGTGGAGAGACATGATCCCCTACGCCAACAGGCATGTTACTTGATGATGATGATGATAATGATGACGATGATGATGAATATGACATATGATTATGTTTGTTTGTAAATATATTGTTTTATTCGCCATGTCTCTATATTGAGAAATGAACACTCGTATTCCAGATATGTCATTATCATTTTGCTATGTAGTGTTAATTTTTGTTACTTACACATTCATATGTATCGTTCATTGTTCCTACTAAAGGCGCAATGAGACGCAGCGTCATTTTGATTTTGCGTTGCCCCTGACCTACGTAAAGCTGTTCATTTTATTTACTTTACATTCGTATGTGTGTAGGTGTTGTCCATTATCCCTACTAAAGGCATAATGAGCCGCAGCGTCATTTTGATTTTGCGTTGCCCTGACCTACGTAAAGCTGTTCATTTTATTTACTTTACATGTGTATGTGTGTAGGTGTTGTCCATTATCCCTACTAAAGGCATAATGAGCCGGAACGTATTTTTTATTTTATGTTTTCTCTGACCTACGCACAACTGTAACCATATCACGTTTTTCCATTTTGTTGTTTTTAACTTTTATTACCAACTTTACAACAGCTTCCATGTGTATGCCCTTTACCCTTTTAGACGTTTTCAAACACTGCAGTACAAACACACCTCGTTATACAACTTCTTGCTCCGCGCCATTTCACTCACACAATTAAATAGTAGTACCGTCCAGAGCTTGTTTAACAATTCAGTAGTTGTCGAGTTAATTGGTGCACGACCAAACAATTAACTCGACCGGCTATTTTTGAACCGAGAGTTACACATGCCTGCCTTAAAGGTTAATTGAGTTGGTGGGAAACAGCCAATGATTAACGACACTGGTATTACCATAGCAACCACTGAAGCCATGCTACACAAAGATCTTATTGAGCGACTCCCTGCTAGGGGCAATAACTACAATCTAATTACAAACAGGAATTAAAAGGGGGCATAATTAATTCCCAGGTAAGGGGGAAATATTTATTTTTATTTTATTAATTGATTATTGGATTGAAATTAGTCCAAAATGAGAAAAATATAAGTGCATTCATGACTTGATTTTATGAGGTCAAAATGGAGTCTGTAGGATGTATCAGGTACCTGTACTTCAGACCAAATTCATCTTCGGTGTTGAAGAAAAACCTGACATGTAAATGCCATGGAATAATCTAGGTCGCCTTGCGAGTTTTGTCACTTGCTACATCTATCTATTTATCTATCTAACAATCCATCCATTTACCTACCTATCTACCTTACCTTACCTTACCTTACCTTACCTTACCTTACCTTACCTTACCTTACCTTACCTTACCTTACCTTACCTTACCTTACCTTACCTTACCTTACCTTACCTTACCTTACCTATCAGGCATAGACTCAGATAATCTTTCTCTGTTTTGCAATTTTCTTTCTAGCAGTCTCAATCCTTGCAAAGATCTTTTATCAAATCTCACCATTTGTCTCTGTTCTGTGCAAGCACTTCGATTTCATTGAGGGAACCGATTCCTGTTGCCTTTGTCTCTCTGATCAATGTTCCTTTTAATGTTACTCTGGGTCGGCCTCTTTTCCTCCAACCTGTTGTTTCCCACTGTAGGGCTTGCTTTGCTATACGGTTATCTCTTCTTATCACATGTCCAACATATGTCCATTGTCACTTGCGACATAAAGTAAAAGTAAAGAGACCCCGTCACGCCAAGTGGCGTATAGGGAATATGGTGTTAGTGACCATAAATTTTACAGACCTTTGGCACATGCTTTTTGGGGTAATGTGGTCGGTATTACGCCCGTGCCGCTTTACTTTCCAGAAAAAAAATCAGGTACCCATTAAAGGCTGGGTGAACCCCGAAGCCTTCGGTTGGGATCGAACCCTACCTCTTGTCCTTTGTAGTCCCGTTCACTAACCACTGAACTATTGCGGCTCCTCACTTGTGACATACTGACTTATATTAATATATTTTAAAATTGAATTTGGCTTCCTATCTGACTATTTATTTATTTTGTTACAATTCCTCTTAATATGCATCAATGTTCCGTTTATTTTCATTGTGTCTCTTTCTTTCTGCATTGTCCTTTATTTCGTATTCTTGCAAGATTTCTTGTTTATTTAGTCCCCTTCTCTATTATAATAGATATTTTGTTTTCTTCTACCATTCCCATCATTCCTTCTAGCACTAACATCGCTACTTCCGTCACAGACATTACTACTTCTACCCTTGCCATCTCTACATCTATCATTGCCATCTCTACTTCTAGCACCGCCATCTCTACATCTTTCATTGCCATCTCTACATCTACCCTTGCCATCTCTACATCTATCACCGCCATCTCTACATCTATCATTGCCATCTCTACATCTATCACCGCCATCTCTACATCTATCATTGCCATCTCTACATCTATCACCGCCATCTCTACATCTATCATTGCTATCTCTACATCTATCATTGCCATCTCTACTTCTAGCACCGCCATCTCTACATCTATCATTGCCATCTCTACTTCTAGCACCGCCATCTCTACATCTATCATTGCTATCTCTACATCTATCACCGCCATCTCTACATCTATCATTGCCATCTCTACATCTATCATTGCCATCTCTACATCTATCATTGCCATCTCTACATCTATCATTGCCATCTCTACATCTATCATTGCCATCTCTACATCTATCACCGCCATCTCTACATCTATCATTGCCATCTCTACATCTATCATTGCCATCTCTACATCTATCATTGCCATCTTTACATCTACCACAGCCATCTCTATATCTACCACAGCCGTCGTTACATCTACCACAGCCATACTCTACATCTACCACAGCCGTCGTTACATCTACCACAGCCATCTCTACATCTACCACAGCCGTCGTTGCATCTACCACAGCCATCTCTACATCTACCACAGCCATCTCTACATCTACCATAGCCATCTCTACATCTACCACAGCCGTCGTTACATCTACCACAGCCATCTCTACATCTACCACAGCCATCTCTACATCTACCACAGCCATCTCTACATCTACCACAGCCATCTCAACATCTACCACAGCCATCTCAACACCTGTCACAGCCATCTCAACATCTACCACAGCCATCTCAACATCTACCACAGCCATCTCAACACCTGCCACAGCCATCTCAACACCTGCCACAGCCATCTCTACTTCTACCACAGCCATCTCTACTTCTACCACTGCCATCTCAACATCTACCACAGCCATCTCAACACCTGCCACAGCCATCTCAACATCTACCACAGCAATCTCTACTTCTACCACAGCCATCTCAACATCTACCACAGCCATCTCAACACCTGCCACAGCCATCTCAACATCTACCACAGCCATCTCAACATCTACCACAGCCATCTCTACTTCTACCACAGCCGTCTTTACATCTACCACAGCCATCTCAACATCTACCACAGCCATCTCTACTTCTACCACAGCCATCTCAACATCTGCCACAGCCATCTCAACATCTATCACAGCCATCTCTACTTCTACCACAGCCGTCTTTACATCTGTCCCCGCCATCTCTACATCTACCATCACCATCTCTACTTCTACCACAGCCATCTCAACATCTACCACAGCCATCTCAACATCTACCACAGCCATCTCAACATCTACCACAGCCATCTCAACATCTACCACAGCCATCTCTACTTCTACCACAGCCATCTCTACATCAACCACAGCCATCTCAACATCTATCACAGCCATCTCTACTTCTACCACAGCCGTCTTTACATCTGTCCCCGCCATCTCTACATCTACCATCGCCATCTCTAATTTCAGATTCCTTCCTTCCTTACTTCCTTCTTCCTTTTCCTTCCTTCCTTTTTCCCTTTTCCTTCCTTCCTTACCTCCTTTCTTCCAAAACACTCACATTCTTTATAAATCAAGTGTTCGTCTCATTGGCGCATTCGTTTAGTTTTGGCACCCCATTGTTTTCTATTTCATTCTTCCCTTTTTGTAACTTTCTGTTCTTTTTGACACCTTCTGTCTTTTTTGTCACTTATTCTTTTTGTCATCCTCCCTTCATTTGTTAACCACATTTTCTTCATATTGATACTACTTTCCGCTCTTCTTTTTGTCATCCTCCCTTCATTTGTTAACCACATTTTCTTCATATTGATACTACTTTCCGCTCTTCTTTTTGTCATCCTCCCTTCATTTGTTAACCACATTTTCTTCATATTGATACTACTTTCCGCTCTTCTTTTTGTCATCCTCCCTTCATTTGTTAACCACGTTTTCTTCATATTGATACTACTTTCCGCTCTTCTTTTTGTCATCCTCCCTTCATTTGTTAACCACGTTTTCTTCATATTGATACTACTTTCCGCTCTCCTTTTTTTTAACCTCTCTTTATTAACAATCACAATTATCGTGTCCTTGACTCAACCTTCAATCTACCCACCGCCCCAACTTTCGAAACAACGCCACTGCCTTCATTACAAAATTAAATATTAAAGAAATGAAACATTATTGTAAGCCAACGCTGTAAATGTGTCAACATCCTTAAATATTTCAGGAGCAAGGAATTCAACTTAATTCGAAACAGTTGTCTTCGCTTTGATTAAGGGCCCTTTCCTAAAGGCCATTGCCGTGATCGAGAGCAAAGTTTTGGCCTGGGATATCTTATGGGTCATAAACTGGAAAAAATAAAAAAAACCAAAAAAATAAATCGAGAGAGTGAATTTGGCTTGACATTCAGACTCTTCACTGACTCACACTTGTCTGAATCACTAATGACAGTCAGAAAATGGAGGAAAAATATGTTTCGCACTCAAACCACGATCTGTGGACAGTAATTGGCCTTTTGGGGTTTAGAAATGTGCAAATTCAATTTGGCAACGATTTTCTATTATCACCTTAAAAATCTCCCCTTATTTTTTACACTTAACTCTAAAATCTCCCGTTACTTATAATTACACTAAAATATCCTCTTATTTATATTTAATTCTAAAATGTCCCCTTATTATTTATACTTAACTTTAAATGTCCCCTTATTATTTATACTTAACTGTAATAAAATATCCCCTTATTTATATTTAACTCTAAAATCTTCCAGGTATATGTAAGTTTAACTCTACGGTCTTCAACTGTATTTAATGTTTGGGCCTGTGTTCTCTGTTTTGTTATTAAAGTGTAATTATGTATTATCTTTTGTTGCATTAAGGTTTAGTTCTGTTTTCTTTATTAATTATTAATGTTTTAGACCTTTAAATTCAAGTTAATTATGTTTTAATTTTTAATTCTTGTTTTATTAAAGTTTAGTTCTGTATTCCACATCTGTTACTAAAGTTTAGTTCTGTATTCCACATGTTACTAAAGTTTAGTTCTGTATTCTATGGGAGCCGCGATAGCTCAGTGGTTAGTGAACTGGACTACAAAGGTAGGGTTCGATACCACCAGACGGGCACCGGTTCACCCAGCTTTTAATGGGTACCGGATTTTTTTCTGGGAAAGTAAAGCGGCACGGACGTAATACCGACCATATTATCCCAAAATCATGTGCCGAAGGTCTGTAAAATTTATGGTTACTAACACCATATTTCCTATACGCCACTTGGCGTGACGGGGGTACTTTACTTTATTTTTTGTTACTCTGTATTCTGTATCTGTTATTAAAGTTTAGTTCTGTTTTCTATATCTGTTGCTAAGGTTTAGTTCTGTATTCTATATTTCTTATTAAAGTTTAGTTCAGTTTTCTATATATGTTATTAAATTTTAGTTTTATATTCGATATCTGTTAATAAGGTTTAGTTCTGTATTTTATATCTGTTATTAAAGTTTAGTTCTATACTCTATTTTTGTTGTTGCAGTTTTAACCTTTTAAATATTCGTGCTTAAGTCGGATTTGTTGGGCCGAAAGTACGCAAATATCCGGGTTTTTTAACAGTTATACTGCAAACCACAACACAACTCAGACACGCCCAATTAATGTCCTTTTGATTGCGGATCACGAAGAGATGTATTCCTTTATTTATCGGGTTAACAGTCTCAGAGATAAGATCAGAAATGAAGAACTGAGAGAAAAGCTAGGAATAGCCCCCGCCATAGAATATATAAGGAAACAACAGATAAAATGGTTTGGCCACGTGACATGGCAGAAAGATCAAAACAACACAACGAGCCTTCAGCAAACGTTGCGAGAACACCAGACTCAAGGGTCGACCACGAAAAAGATGGGTCGATGGAATATTAGAAGCACTAGGAAACATAACAGCAGCAGAGGCGAACAGAAGAGCAAAAGACCTCAAATTATATCTCTCCTCGACGCTGAAAGGCAGATGAGGAAAGAAAGAAGAAGAAGAAGAAGATCGGGCGAACGCAGCCTTTTAAATACAAATTATTATTTCTATTCGGTTCTGAATGCTCTTTTTTCTTATTTAATTTTAGACCTTTCAACTGAAGTTATTATTTTTGTTTAGTTCTGAATGCTCTTTTTTGTGATTAAACTTCATTCCTTTTAAGTCTAGTTATTATTTCCTTTCATTTCTCTAATTATAGGCAGTTACTTTTAGTTTAGTTAACAAAGAGGATGATGAAGTAGTGCACTCGCTTGCCGATAAGAATATCCGGGGTTCAAATATCAGTTAAGCAAATTTTTTCCAACCTAAAAAAAGGCGCCCGTGGTCCACCCAGCCTCTATAAGCTGGTACATTATAGAGATTCTTTTGGAAGGAAAGGCTGCGAGCTAGAGAAATGGTTACTTCGCTTTTTGGAACTGGGACTCAATATATGGAAGTTACCAACATTTCATCACCAAACTTGAAACTGTAAGTGCTATAGGTCTACATTTGCCTTTAAATGTCAAGAAAGAGGTGGCTATAACGTTCTATGCATCTTTCAGCGTTAATACATACAGTGTTACAAAGTCAAGAAAATAAATTTGCATCGCGGCATGACTCTACAAGTCTTATATGGATGCAACAAGATATAATGAAAAAAAGACTTCAAGTCAAGTCTTAATGGATGAAACAAGATATAATGACAAAAACGATGCTTCAAAGTCAAGTCTTACATGGATTATTCTAGATATAACGAAAAAAGACTCTTCTAGTCAGTCAAGTCTTATATGGATTATTCTAGATACAACGAAAAAAGACTCTTCTAGTCAAGTCTTACATGGATTATTCTAGATATAACGAAAAAGACTCTTCTAGTCAAGTCTTACATGGATTATTCTAGATATAACGAAAAAAAGACTCTTCAAGTCAAGTCTTACATGGATGAAACAAGATGAAACAACAACAACAAAAAAGACACTTCAAGTAAAGTTTTTCAATGGGTGAAACAAGATATTAATGTAAAAAAAAAAAAAGACATTTCAAGTTTCACTGTCGTTATGCACCGTTTCTTTCTGTACAGATGCTCGAGGCATAAAATGCCCATCAACACCTGTATCTGGGAGCGGTCAGCGACTCATAGCTGAGTGTTTGGTTGGGATTTGTTAAGTTAACAAGAAATGATCAATGTCCTTGTCCATCTCCTCGGGTGGACTCTAAAAACAGAATAATAAGTCTGTCCCAAACTAGTCACAGCTTTCACCTGTTCCGAAGTATCTAGAGACTATTTTGCGTGGTAATCCATTTTTTCCTGGCCTCCGTGTGCACAGGGGTCCCTCGACGCACAGGCAGATAACCCTTTCTAGGTACTCATATTTTTTTCCCCGTCGATTACGATTTCAACCCAGTCTCACTGCTGAGATTAGAGGTTGTTGCCGCAGAGAGAAATCACAAATAAAAATCTAAACTGGTGCAGCCAGGATTTGAACTCACGACCTCTCTGTCTCGAGACTGGCGTTTTGCCTCGAAACCAACCAGTCCCCCATGATGACTTGTCTCAAATCCTCGTATTTGGACTCTCACAAACTCGACCATGATTCCTTTATTCCTATATTTCCAGATCTGAATAAACACATACATTTAAACCACTCATGTTTTTATCCAGTTGATTATAATATTTCATTTCTAGTCTATTTATTTTATTAAAACTTGTACAGTTTTACATGGAGTGAAAATAATGTGTCAGGTGAACTTCATGACCTTATCACGCGCGGCTTGACGGTTTCGTGGACGAGCGTGCATTAACCACAGTTGTTTGTTTGCATCTAAAAGTCGCATTTTAGTTATGAATCAGAAAATTGTGCAGCGATTACAGATGATGATGTGCTTATTCTAGTAAAGGTAAAGAATAAAGAGCCCCCGTCACGCCAAGTAACGTATATACGAATATGGTGTTAGTGACGAATATGGTGTTAGTGACGAATATGGTGTTAGTGACGAATATGGTGTTAGTGACGAATATGGTGTTAGTGACGAATATGGTGTTAGTGACCATAATTTTTACAGACCTTCCGTACATGATTTTTTGGGTAATGTGGTCGGTATTACGCCCGTGCTGTTTACTTTCCCAGAACAAATCCGGTACTCATTTAAGGCTGGGCGAACCTGGAAGCCGCCAGTCAAGATCGAAACCGACCTCTTGTCCTCTGTAGTCCAGTTCGCTAACCACTGAGCTATCGCGGCTCTCGTTTATTGTAGTACATTCTACTTAATGTGTAACATTGATATTTTATGGAAGTGGTTTCAATCTGTGACGACAAAACGTCACATTTTTAGATGGGTGAAGCACATTTTTGTGTGAATATTTTATTAGTAAATGTTCATATCAAAGTAAAAAGTAAAGTAAAGCACCCCCCGTCGCGCCAAGTGTCGTATAGGGAAATATGGTGTTAGTGACCCTATATTTTACAGACCTTCAGCACATGATTTTTGGGGTAATGTGGTCGGTATTACGCCCGTGCTGCTTTACTATTCCAGAAAAAAATCCGGTATCCATTTAAGGCGTTCATATCAAAGCGATCAAGAATTGTCAAATCTGAGAGTTTTGAGGGGATGAAATTATCAACTTTGACACCCCCAAAAAGTGCAAAGAAATTAAAAATCAAAATTCACAATTTAGACAAGACAAATTATATTTGTAGGGCATGTTAAGAGACACAGCAGCCTAC
Organism: Megaustenia siamemsis; assembly: GCA_032433765.1. Taxonomy (NCBI): domain Eukaryota; kingdom Metazoa; phylum Mollusca; class Gastropoda; order Stylommatophora; family Ariophantidae; genus Megaustenia; species Megaustenia siamemsis. The sequence goes on along the minus strand of JAVIAB010000091.1, from coordinate 51,317,365 downwards.
TGAAAGTAATCGTGGAAGGGACAATACAAGGTAAAAGAGGCAGAGACAGACCAAGACTAACATGGACGGGTAGCATCAAAATGTAGACAAGCCAGCCTATGACAACTTTCACTATTAAAGCAAAAGACAGAGCGGAATGGCGCTTCATGGAAGCCAAGCTTCGATGCGGAGGCGGCACTCGATGATGATGGTGATGATGATGATGATTGGTGCTGATAATGATGAAGATGATGATGATGAACCACAAATTATTTTATGTGTAAGACTGCCTCTTCTAACCACATTGAATATGTAATAGAATAAAACGTGTGTTATCTTTCACGAAGGACATACAAATAATCATATAGACTAAATTAACAGTAATAAGCAATGGTGTGTTATATGGCGTGTTCGTTCTACAAATGATGTTTTCATGAGTCACGGAATTGAGAAATGTGGCTAAACTGTTGGGCGAATGGCAGAGTGAGTTTTGGCCTGTCATTTTTCAATCAGGTGGGCGGAGTTTTTTTCTTTTTGAGTTCAATAATTTCAGTTTGTGTGTGTGTGTGTGTGTGCGTGCGTGCGTGCGTGTGTGTGTGTGTGCGTGCGCGTGTGTGTGTGCGCGTGTGTGTGTGTGTGTGTGTGCGTGCGCGTGTGTGTGTGTGTGCGTGCGCGTGTGTGTGCTTTGCGTGTTTTTTGTTGTTTTTTTCTTAGGAGAAAAAGGGGGGGGGGGCGGGGAAGGGATTCTTCAGTTGTGAAATAATGAGAACGGAAACTTCTATCAAACCTCTGCTGCCGAAACATGGGGTTGTTGTATGTTGTTTTATATTGTTGTTGAATGTTGTTTTTGTGTGTGTTGTTGTTGTTGTATGTTGTTTTGTATGTTGGTGTAGCATGTTGTTGTTATTGTTGTATGTTGTTGTATGTTAGTATTGTATGTTAGTGTTGTATGTTAGTGTTGTATGTTTTTGTATGTTGGTGTTGTATGTTGGTATTATATGTTGGTATTGTATGTTGTTGTTGGAGTTGGTGTATGTTGTTGTATGTTGTTGTTCTATCTTGTTGTTCTATATTGGTATTGCATGTTAGTATTGTATGTTGTTGTATGTTGTTGTTGTATGTCTTTATTGTACTAATGTCACGATTTGACACGAGCAGAAACCTTTGACTCATGAACGTAATCTCTCGTTGTGGCTTTATTCACCTTCCCGGCTTTACTGAAGAATTTGGAGTTCGTCTAGCTCCAGACTATGGCTAGAAAACTATAATTTGTCCTGCGCTGAGGTGTAGCAATACTTGGTCTTCCGCGCAACCAACTAAGAATTTACTAAGTAACGCAGGCAGAAAATAAAACATGAAAACCCGCCCAACCAGTGTGACGTTATGACCTATAGGAGATATAGACGGCTAACATCACTCTAAAGGTAAAGTACGAGACTTGAATTGGCGTCTTAGCACGCGAGTTATCACCCATATGTGCTCGGCTGCCTATCCAGAAGTCTCGCTTCAAGCATCGAATCTCACGATGCGAGGTGGCATTCCTCACCTTCCCAGAGTACTAACCTGGTACTAATTTCTACCAACGGCTAGACGTGGGTATTTTTTTCCCCCAACCACGAGTACAATTCACACTTCCATCGGGAATCGAGCACGGGTTGTCCCAACGTCGGTAGTCCAGTCGGGTGGTTTTCCCAAATAGGCTACCGAGGTCCCAATCTCAATCTATCCACAATAGTGCCAGCTCGCAAGGCTGAAAACATCACTCTAGTTGTTAGTTTACCGGGAATTTTCTCTCAACCCTCAGATCTAAGCAAATCTATAGTTGACTGTTGGCTTCCATATCAGTAAAAGCCATCTAGGGGAATACGACGATCCTTGCTTCTGTTAGCCAGGCTGTTACCCAGGGAGACAACTATGAGGAGCTCGAGAATAGGTTTGGGTCTGATGTTGTCCCGCCGACCCTGCTGTTGCGGTCAGTCATTTGGGGCAATTCCAGAGAGCAAATTATGAATCGAGTACAGAAGACAGGCGTCCCTACAAAGATATCTGCATGGTAGGCATGTTTGAATTCTCCATTAGATCCCGAAGACTGGAAACTCTGTAGATGATAGGCGCAATGAGAAGATACGTAAAAAGTTGAAAGATAACATTTGATATTAAAATGAAATCAAAGTTAGTGGGGAAACATGAGCGAGTAATGTGGTGTAACGTACACTCCTACAAGTATGGTCAGAGCTTTACAAACACGAAACACAACAAAATACTGACGTTTCTGCCTACATGCGGCCTTCTTCAAAAAACGAGAACAACACAAACGAACAACAAAATAAGATAAAATCTACTACATCTATGATGAGCGTGACAGGTAAACCAAGGAAATTAGATATTGGGATAAGAGATTAAATGATGAAACGAAAGAGAGAGATGTGTTACATATCGGAGGATAAAGATAGATAAGTGAAAATTATTAAGGTAAAATAAATATAAAATTAAAGCGAAACTTAACTGAGGCAAGATCCAAAAGTTCCCAGCTTAGTGGGAAACAGACGCAAGAAAAAGAAAGAAGGCGAGACCTTCCCATCTAAAATAGTATTTTTCGTTTTATATATATATATATATATATATATATATATATATATATATATATATATATATATATATATATATATACACATACTGAAACAGATAACATCAACATAACTATGGAAGACAGGTAACATGTAGAGGAATTCAAATACTTAGGATGTCTAGTGACAAACGACAATTCACAAAAAGCAGAGATAATAGACTCAAGATGCAAGAAAGTTTGTCAAATCATTTGACAGATATCACCACTACTGTCCAACAAAGAAAAAAATCTAGAGGCAAAACGGGCACTCTACATTCCAATCTTCATCCCAATGTTGTGCTACCAATGTCAGTCCCGGACCGTAGCCTCAAGCACAACAAAGAAATATAATTTCTACAGAGATGAAATGTGTTAGACGAATGACAGGAAACAGTCTGAGAAATAAGATCAGAAATAAAGAACTGAGAGAAAAAAAAATAGGAATAACCCCCGCCATAGAATGTATAAAGAAACAACAGATAAAATTGTTTGGCCACGTGACAAGGCAGAGTGATCAAAACACACCACAACGAGCCCTCAATAAACTTTGCGAGAATACCAGACCCAAGGTCGACCACAAAAAAGATGGGTTGACGGAATATTAGAAGCAATAGGAAACATAACAGCAGCAGAGGCGAACAGAAAAGCAAAAGACTGCACATTATATCTCCCCTCGACGCTGGAAGGCAGATGAGGAAGAAAAGGAGAAGAAGAAACATACAAGATCATATCATACAAGATACATTTTGTTTGAAACACAGCGTAACATTCGTCTATCGCCCTGATAAGAGTAATAAAACTTGCCCACAAGGAGGCGATGCCGGCCAGGCTGAGAACCAGTGGCCTGATAGATGGATGCCCTCGTCTTGAGCTAAAATGACACATCTTTGCTCATAAGCTAAAACGAAAAAAAAAAATTGAAAAAATACGGGGCGGATAATAATATCGTCTTGGGAAACTCTTCGATATCGCCATGTTGTATTTTGCGGTGTGTAACTACATCCACACTTGGCTCCGCTTGTCCGTTCTGAAATGAACAGTCATCGATTTTACCGGAAGTGGAGAAGCTGATCCAAGAACTTAAAACTTGAATTTAATTCCAGCGTTTTATGTTTCGTTTACGTTGCAAGTAAAGCGACATAATGAGCGTGTTTTTGATGTCCACTTCTTGTTCTTTGTGTACAGACTTTCATAACAGGAAAATGCGACAACTTATTTAACGTGCAGGGAAAAGATATAATAAGAGAAATATATGAGGTTTGTAAACATAGAACAAGATTTAAGAGGTTGACATCAAACACGCTCAGAAAGTCGCTTATAAGATGGACATTGGGAACACTGTCTATTATTAAAGTGTGGAAGAAAAAAGTAATGTGATGAATATATGGTAATTAAGTTCAAATGTACAAGAAGATTAATAACAGGAATATAAGAAATGTGTTTAACATACAAAAGCAGCTTTCCCAAAAAATGAGGAAGAAACTGTGTGATGGATTTTGACAATAGAAACAAAAAAAAAGAGACCTTAAATGTTATGTAGAGCCAGTCTTAACATATGTATGTGAATCATGTATAATAGGTCAACAGACAAGACATGGACAGCTAATAAGAGTAAATACAACGTTATGAAAGAGGCCAGAGCAATAAGAGAACTAATATCCAATATTAGGAATATACAATCTTAATTTTTGGCCATGTAATGAGAAGGCAACAGCTGGAATATATTGTGATAACTGGATAAATTGAGGGACGAATAAATAGAGGCAGGCAAAGAGAAAAGATACCAGACAGCTTAAGAGAATGGCTTGGCAGAAGGTCAACAACAGAAATGATAAATAACTGTCGAGATCGACAGTTGTTGTGGAGAGACATGATCACCTACGCCAGCAGGCATGGTACGTGATGATGATGATGATGATGATGATTTAACATGCGGAAAGAACTAGAATAACAGAAATATCTTCTTCTACATTTGGAATAAATTTGCATAGTAATGTAACGAGCCCCGAGACTCCAAGTAGCGTATAGGGAATTAATATGTGTGTTGTTTTTTGCTAGCCTTCGTTTGATTTCTTTCTGCCTCCATTTTTGGTTATTACATATCTTAGATATCCATAGTTTGTGAGAGCTCAAGTTTTCTCATTGTCCATGGGGATTTTCTGTTTGTCGCATTGTCGGTGGACATTATCTTAGCCTTTCATAGTTAATGAACCATATTTACTTCTTATATTCCTTTTTCTTCTCCATTTTAATAGTCAGTCTTCTCAATATTCCACTTTTTCCTTTTTATGCTACATATTAAAGTCAGTCTCCTCTATATTCCACTTATTGCTTTCCCTTCTACATTTTAATAGTCTACCTCTTCAATTTTACACTTATTGCTTTCCCTTCTACATTTTAATAGTCTACCTCTTCAATTTTACACTTATTGCTTTCCCTTCTACATTTTAATAGTCTACCTCTTCAATTTTACACTTATTGCTTTCCCTTCTACATTTTAATAGTCTACCTCTTCAATTTTACCCTTATTGCTTTCCCTTCTACATTTTAATAGTCTACCTCTTCAATTTTACACTTATTGCTTTCCCTTCTACATTTTAATAGTCTACCTCTTCAATTTTACACTTATTGCTTTCCCTTCTATATTTTAATAGTCTACCTCTTCAATTTTACACTTATTGCTTTCCCTTCTACATTTTAATAGTCTACTCTTCAATTTTACACTTATTGCTTTCCCTTCTACATTTTAATAGTCTACCTCTTCAATTTTACACTTATTGCTTTCCCTTCTACATTTCTACCAGATATTAGACATTCTTCGTACAAAAAAAGTACCCTTTAGCACGGAAAAATAAGGTCCCTAAAAACTATATCCCTTTGGCCTAATCAGGCATGTAAGTAAGTAAAGTAAAGTACCCCCCCGTCACGCCAAGTGGCGTATAGGGAAATATGGTGTTAGTGACCCTATATTTTACAGACCTTCAGCACATGATTTTTGGGGTAATGTGGTCGGTATTACGCCCGTGCTGTTTTACTTTCCCAGAAAAAAATCCGGTACCCATTTAAGGCTGGGTGGACCCGGAGCCGTCGGTTGGGATCGAACCCTACCCCTTGTCCGTAGTAGTCCAGTTCACTAACCACTGAGCTATCGCGGCTCCTACTAATTTTTAGGAATTAGTAAAACCCAGGTGTCCTCGCCAGGGTACGAACCCCGGCTGTTGCCGTGGTAAGCCAACCGCCTATCGATTGCGCTAACCGGACACCCAATCAGGCATGTAGGGAACCTTAATTTATATATTCCTCTTTAATTTCTTTCTTCACGTGTATAATACCACTCTTCCTTTATTTCTTGTTCTTCTACATTATGTATAATTACTCTTATTCTTTCTTTTTCTTTCATTATTCCTAATAGTCTTTCCTCCCTTTTTCTTCTTATCTTTATCGTCACTTCCTAAAATCCACGTTTCTTCTCTGTTATTATTTCCCTTAACATCATCTTTAAACTCAGAGTGGGCCACCGTAGATTCCCGAGTCACCTTGATCGCCAAGGAATAAGCCACACTGACGAATGTCATTGGGAAAGAGGAGCCAAAACTCCGGAACTCAATCTTCAGTCATGCATCTTCTATCCTTCCTCCATTACCGTTGGCGTCGAAGGGAGATGCAATCTGCGATTCTTTGCTCTTTTGTTGGCCTCTTCTGATGTTATTCCTCCTAGTGACTCTAGTATTCCCTTTATCCATCTCTTTCTCGGTCTTCCTCTTAATCTGGGGTTTTCGTAGCGTTTGTTTATGGCTCTTTGAGTCATTGTTAGTTCTTTTTGTCTTGTTATGTGACCGAACCATTTTATCTGTTGTTTCTTTATGTATTCTATGACTGGTTTCAATTTCGAGTTTCTTCCTCAGGTCAGTGTTTCTTACTTTGTCCCTTAAGCTGTTTCCTGTCATTCTTCTGACACATTTCATTTCGGTGGTCGTTATCTTTCTTATTGTTCTAGAGTCCAGCGTCCAATTCTGGCACTGATAGCACATAGTTGGTTGAAAAATTGATTTGTATATTGCCCTTTTTGCTTCCGTACATATTGCATGCATCAATTATGCAAAACCTCGAGGTCAAACCTGGTCAACAACGTAGTATCAGTGACGTAGAACACAAATTGTGAGGGCAGCACAAGGACAAGGGAGGGGACTGCGAACTTCCGTCCCGGCGTCAGGGGAAAACCCATAGCATGATCAAATACTTCTCGAACACCGGAAGGGAGAAAGATGGGGAGAGAGAGAGAGAAAGAATGGGAGAGAGGGGGAGGGGAAGAGTGTGAGAGAGAAGGAGAGAGGGGTAAGTGACTGCGAACTTCCGTCCTGGCGACAGGGGAAAACCCATAGCATGATCAAATACTTCTTGAACGGAGAAAGATGGGAGAGAATGGGAGAGAGGGGGAGGGGAAGAGTGTGAGCGAGGAGAGAGAGGAGGAGAGAGAATGAAAATGTGAGAGGGAGAGAAAAAGTATGAGATTGAGGGAGACAGAAGAGAGATGGGGAGAGGGGGAGATAGAGCGGGAGGAGGGAGAGAGTGAGAGAGACAAAAGAGGAAGAGAGAAGAAAAATGCGAGAGGCAGAGAGAGGGAGGAGACAAAAGAGAGAGAGAGGGGGGAGATAGTGAGGAGAAAGAAGGAGAGGGAGGAAGAGAGAGAGAGAGAGATTCTAAATAACATCAACCTCCTCTATAATATCGTGCTCTCATCCCATTCACTCCTTCTGCCAATCATCAGTGTGTTATTTTTCGCTTTCATTAAAATGTTTAATGGAATCTTGCAGCATAACAACGTTAGTTAGCGGATCAAGTGAACGCCATGACAGTTACAGCGAGGTCTGGGTTTGTAAGGGTGGATAACTGTATCAACTTGTACAGTGAATACTTACATGGTTATGTACCTTAGAATAGCGGATTAATCTCTCAATTAAGACTTCTTATCTTATACACCCATTGTTTTATGTGGGTGCTCTTAATATCATTTACTTATCCATTCTATATCTATCTATCTATCTATCTATCTATCTATCTATCTATCTATCTATCTATCTATCTATCTATCTATCTATCTATCTATCTATCTATCTATCTATCTATCTATCTATCTATCTATCTATCTGTCTATCTATCTATCTGTCTGTCTGTCTGTCTGTCTGTCTGTCTGTCTGTCTGTCTGTCTGTCTGTCTATCTATCTATCTATCTATCTATCTATCTATCTATCTATCTATCTATCTATCTATCTATCTATCTATCTATCTATCTATCTATCTGTCTGTCTGTCTGTCTGTCTGTCTGTCTGTCTGTCTGTCTGTCTGTCTGTCTGTCTGTCTGTCTGTCTGTCTGTCTATCTAAACTTATCTTATCGTATCTTATCTTATCCTGTCTGTCTGCCTAAAATTCCCATCCTCTCTTTCCATTAACGCGATCTCTTCACTTAATTTGTTCATTTTTACCTCCTTCACTATTCACTTCCTATTCACCTACTCTCTTACCTCCTCCCATCTTCACATTTTCTCCCAGCCTTTTAGACCATTTTCTTTCTTTTACCTACTTCCATTCTATTTCTTGTTTGTTGCGATACACACATGAGCAATGTAATGTTGCTACATACAACGAGTCTGTTAGAAACAGTGGGCGAGCAACTAACAATGTTGAATGAATTCAAGCAACAAATCATCGAAGGAGATGTTTCTGTTGAGGACAAGACACACAAAACAACAGTGGATGACAAAGAAAATTCTACAATTGATAAAAGAAAGAGAGCGGGTGGCTGGGAGAGTGGGTGGGAGGGAGAGTGGGTGGTTGGGAGAACGGGTGGCTGGGAGAGTGGGTGGGAGGGAGAGTGGGTGGTTGGGAGAACGGGTGGCTGGGAGAGTGGGTGGCTGGGAGAACGGGTGGCTGGGAGAGCGGGTGACCGGGAAGTTGGGTGGCCGTGAGAGTGGGTGGGAGGTAGAGTGTGTGCCCGGGAGAGTGGGTGGCTGGAAGAGCGGGTGGCCGGGAGAGTGGGTGGGAGGTAGAGTGGGTGCCCGGAGAGTGGGTGGCTGGAAGAGCGGGTGGCCGGGAGAGTGGGTGGGAGGTAGAGTGGGTGCCCGGGAGAGTGGGTGACTGGTAGAGCGGGTGGCCGGAGAGTGGGTGGCTGGAAGAGTAGGTCACTGGGAGAGTAGGTGGCTGGTTGATTGGGTGGCTGAGAGATTGAGTGACCGGGAGAGTAGGTGGCTGGGAAAGTGGGTGGCCTGGAGAGTGAGTGACCGGGAGAGTGAGTGACCGGGACAGCGGATGGCCGGGAGAGCAGATAGCCGGGAAAGCGGGGTGCTGGGAGAGCCAAAGGCGAATCGATAACTTGCCCGGCCAAAACCTGGAGACCACGGGTTCAAAACCCGTTAGGGTGAACAATATTTTTATTTTCAGTGAGTTTCAAATGAAAACTCAGACCCGAACATTTTGCAGCGACTGCACTGGACAAGCTGCCTTTATTCTTCGGACCCATACAATCCACGAGAAGATGCCGCAAAGATATTTTATTATTATTTTTTGTAGAAGAAGAAGAAGAAGAAGAAGAAAGAAGAGAATGGAAATATGAATATGATAAATATCAAGAAACTAGAGACTGAATGCAAATGAGATAAAGAGAAGTAGAGAAATAAGAGATAGTCGGAAATTGAGAGGTAATTCATAAATAAATAACGTGAATATGTACAAGCAAATAGATGAACTCACAGACAGGGGAACATGTCTCAAGATGGGGTGTCTAAAATCGAAAGAAGGGAAAATAATTATGGAGAAAGAGGAAACAGGAAAGAGGTGGGATTAATATATAAAGGAACTATAATCGTGATGAAAGAAATAACATATAATCATCACATCATCATCGGGATGCATGTCCTTTTAAGATCGTTGCATTCACCACAGCCAGTCTGAATGAATATGTCTCTAGCCAGATCTCCCACTTCTTCTGTTGCCATGTTCAAGGTATCTGTGATAGCTTGATTGTTTTTGGTCTGCCCCTGATGTATCGCCCAGGTACCATGCCTTCCATTATTGTTCTTTCCAGTCCGCTGTGCCTTTTGACAAGGTCATAGTAGTTTAATTTCCTTTGTAGAATGGTGTTTTTATAAGCCAGTTCTTGTTAATGTTTAAATCTTTTAATATATCTTCATTTGTCTTTTTTATTGTCCAGTGTATTTTAAGGGTTTTTCTGCTGCATTTTGTTCCGAATGAATCGTTTTTCTTCATTGCTGTTTGCGAGGTTGCCCATGATTCACAATCGTATGTTGCTATCGGGAAAATACATGTTCTCAGTAATTTTTGTTTCACAGTATGACTACATCAAAGATTATTGTGAAGCACCACGCATTCTTCTGGTCAATGTGGCGGATAGGCAGCAGGAACTGTTGAGGCTCAGTCTGAACAGTATTCCTTGTTGCAGTTTTCTCATTTTCCAAGTTCAACTTGCTGCCGGAGCTACTGAGTTTAGTGCTCTGTGCACACCATGAGCTGTGTTTTTCCTTCGGATCGTGGTTCAATATTCCGATTGCTTACAATCAATGATGATGTATGACGAAGGACAGTTCAGCCGCGTTCATTTTCGGTGCCGCTTGGCCTTATGTCTTTTGACTTGTTATTGTAGCTGCTATGATGGGGACTGCAGCTGCCTTTCTTTGTTTGATTTCTTCAATGAGATGAATTTTAATTCAAATGATTCCACTGGCACAGGCGGTTGAACAATAATGGATTTTAATCGTTTGCAGTGATACCGGGGCCTCCGACTAACCATAACCATAACCATTCTAATTAATGAAACAGTGAAAGCTCTTAGAAACATGAAGAATGGCAGAGCTTCAAACCAGATGGGACGGACTTTGAAAGAACTAGCTACCTATTGAAATCCGTTATCTTTTCAATACCAAAGAAACAATGCGCTGTTGGATATAAGGGCCAAGAGGAGGACATCATGAGTCATGTTATAATACTACTGCTTTGTTTTGAGTTATTGAGTTATTAGCGGGTCATCATCATTGCACTCCGAACATGCCCATAGGTGCTCAGATCCCCTACTCAGCAAGTCTTGAAGTGTTCAGCGACTGACGACTCCAGTTCTGTGTTGGTTGATTAGTTCGTATAATAATAAAAAGAGTCAGGAATAAGATGGTAATAATGTTTTGTAGAGGGCAGAAATACAGCAAACGCTAAATATATATCATCCGAACACTGATGGAACGTACTATAAAAGCTAAAACAGACATATACTTATGTTCTATTGACTATTGTAAGAAAGGAATTCGACAACGTAAAACATGTAGAAACAATACAAATGTTAAAAGACATCAATATTGATGAGAACCTTCGTTTATTTTCTCACCTCTGGTATGTTAATATATTCTCATATTGCACTCTCTGTCTTCTCCTCCACCTCTCTCTCCCTTCCTCACTCGCCTCCTTTATTTCTCCCACTCTCCACCTCTCTCATTTCATCTCTATCCTTCTCCATCACTCTTCTCTCTCTCTCTCTCAACCTAAACCCTCTCCCCACCACTGTACTCCTCTCTCTCCTCCTGTACCACTCTCTCACCCTAGTGTACCCCTCTCTTACCCTCCTGTACCCCTCTCTCCACCTCCTATACCCCTCTCTCCCCCCTCTTTTCTTCTCTAACACTCTCTCTCCTCTCTCTCTTTTACTCTAACCCTCTCTCCCTCCCTCTCTCTCTTTTCCTCTTCAACCCTCTTTCCCTCTCTCTTTATTTTATGTTCTTCCCCTCTCTCCAACCCTTTCTCCTCCCTCTCCTTTCTCTTTCCTACACCCTATCGCCTCCTATCTAAACCTCTCTCCCTCCCTCTCCCTCACATTTCTTCTCTTCCCCTCTCTCTCAATTTTCTTCTATAACCCTCTCTCTCTCTCTTCTCTCCCCTCTCTTCCCCCCTCTCTCTCTTTTCTCTCTCTTCCCCTCTCTCACGCTCTCTCTTTTCTTCTCTTAATCCCTCTCCCTCTCTCTGTTCTTCTCTTACCCTCTCTCTCTCTCTCTTTTCTTCTCTTCCCTCTTCCCCCCTCCCTCCCTCTCTCTTTTCTTCTCTTTCCCTCTCTCCCTCCCTCACACTCTCTCTCTCTTTTCTTCTCTTCCCTTCTCTATCCTCTCCCTCTCTTTTCTTCTCTCCCCCCTCTCTTTTCTTTTCTTCCCCTCTGTCCCTCTCTCTCTCTTTTTTCTTCTCTTCCCCTATCTCCCTCTCTCTATCTTTTCTTCTCTTCCCTATCTCCCTCTCTCTCTCTCTCTCTTCTACTCTCCCCATCCTTTTCTCCCTCTTTTCTACTCTCCCCCTCTCTCTTTTCTGTTCTTCCCCTCTCTCCCTCTCTTTTCTTCTCTTCCCCTATCTCCCTCTCTCTCTCTTTTCTACTCTCCCCCTCTTTTCCTCCCTCTTTTCTACTCCCCCTCTCTTTTCTTTTCTTCCCCTATTTCCCCCCCCTCTCTCCCTTTTCTTCTCTTCCCCTATCTCCCTCTCTCTCTCTCTCTTCTACTCTCCCCATCTTTTCCTCCCTCTTTTCTACTCTCCCCTGTCTCTTTTCTTTTCTTCCCCTCTCTCCCTCTCTTTTCTTCTCTTCCCCTATCCCCCCTCTCTCTATCTCTTTTCTACTCTCCCCCTCTTTCCTCCCTCTTTTCCTCCCTCTTTTCTTCTCTCTACCCCCTCTCTTTCCCACCAGAAACATCCAATTCTGGACCGTATCCACACACACAAGTACAACCTTCAATCACTCCCTCCACACACACACACAAGTACAACCTTCAATCACTCCCTCCACACACACACACAAGTACAACCTTCAATCACTCCCTCCACACACACACACAAGTACAACCTTCAATCACTCCCTCAGCCACACACACAAAGTACAACTTTCAATCACTCCCTCCACACACACACACACACAAGTACAACCTTCAATCACTCCCTCCACACACACACACACAAGTACAACCTTCAATCACTCCCTCAGCCACACACACAAAGTACAACCTTCAATCACTCCCTCAGCCACACACACAAGTACAACCTTCAATCACTCCCTCAGCCACACACACAAGTACAACCTTCAATCACTCCCTCAGCCACACACACAAGTACAACCTTCAATCACTCCCTCATCCACACAAGACCTCAAACAAACTCAAATCGTTACTTTCCCCAGACATAACGAAATGTTGACACTTCCAACAAAAATAACGAAGCTCACAGCTCCATCCGTTGAGGCCAAACGCAGCTACCACGATCTTCAGCAGCCTCCATATCCATAACACCATATCTCAAAGAACGTCTCCTACCTGGCTCGTGAAAACAGCCATTATTAAAAACCCGATTTACCTGTAGTTTTATCATCTTTATTTCTCCTTTTTTCTTCTCTTTCGTTCTGTCACTCTGTGCTCCAAGCTCTTTCACTTCCTCCGTTTTCTTACTCGTACTCTCATACTCCTCCTTTCTCTCACTTTTCCACGCACACGTTCTGATCATATTTTCAGCCTATCATTTTTTTTTTTTTTTTTGAGAGAGCCATAAACAAACGCTTCGAAAACGCCAGAGTAAGAGGAAGACCGAGAAAAAGATGGATAAAGGTAATACTAGAGTCACTAGGGGGGATAACACCAGAAGAGACCAACAGAAGAGCAAAGAATCGCAGATTGTTTCTCCCCTCAACGCCAACGGCAATGGAGGAAGGATAGAATAAAGAAGAAAAGAAGATTCTCTATTTTTACTCTTCCCATATATCTACCCGTCTTACTCTCTCTATTTTTTATAATACACTCTCCTTCTCTCTTAATTTCTCTTTAAATAAAATTCCCTCCTTCTTTCTCTCTTTCTTTTTGTATTAATACTTCTTCCTCTCTCTAAGCACATTTTCTTACATTTCCTGTATCATATCTCTATCTTCTCCCCCCCCCTCTCTCTCTCTCTCTCTCGATCTACTCTCCCTTCTCCGCCTCAAATCCTGTTCTTCCTTTCAGCTCCGCTTCCTTGCCACCTTCAATATTTATTTAAAATATGAATATCATTTCATATATATATATATATATTTATATAGAGACCAACGGTCAATATGGCGGATAGGCGGCAGAGACCGTTGAGGCTTTGTATAAAAAGTGGGCATGATGTCGGAGCTACTGAGTTTAGTGCAATGTGCAAAACGTGAACTCTTCTTCAACGTTGCATTTACCACAGTACATATGAAATAATCTGTCCCTAGCCAGATCTCCCACAAAACGTTGCATTCACCACAGCCGGTCTGAAAGAATCTCTGTATCTAGCCAGTTCTCCCACTTCTTCATTTGTCATGTTCAAGATCTCCTTGATGTCTTGAAACCACCTGCGCATTGGTCTGCCACGATAAGCCGTTCCGGAATCATCTTCTACCTCCCTGTGTGTCTTCTAAAACAATTTCCACGCCGTTCCGGAATCATCTTCTACCTCCCTGTGTGTCTTCTAAAACAATTTCCACGCCGTTCCGGAATCATCTTCTACCTCCTGTGTGTCTTCTAAAACAATTTCCACGCCGTTCTTTTCTTGCCATTCTTTTAAGATCGTCCCATGTCTTTCCCATCATCTTCATCTCTTCTTCTATCTGTCTTCTCCAAGAATTCATTGGTCTTCCTCTTTGTCTTTTCCCTTGGAATTCCAAAAAGGGCCTACTCTCAGTTGGCTTCCGCAGTGTGTGTCCTATCCAGCGCCATCGTCTTCGCTGTATCTCTTTATCCACTGGTATTTATTTGACTGGTACATTTCCATAATTCTATGTTAGTGTTTTTGTCCTGTCATTTCCATCCTTTTATTCCTCGTAAGCATCCATTAATAAAATTGTATCTTCATGTTTGTTATTTTAGCTGTTCTCCATGTTTCACAGCCCTATAATAAGACTGACTTAACATTGGAGTTGAAAATTTTTAATTTAGTCTTTCTTTTCTCTTTTCACTGATACCTAAAAGGTGTCGTGGTTTATATCATTTGTCGTTCTTGTGCTGCTCGAATTGTCTGAATTAGTGATTTTTTCCTTTGTTGTTACATGTCTCTGTCACTGCATCTATCCATCTTCTTCTGGGTCTTCCTCTTGGTCTTTTTCCATGCATTCTCGAGTAGGAGGCCTTTGATGGTGATTGGTGAGGATTCATTCTGACCAGGTGACCAAACCATTTAAGTTGTTGTTCTATATATTCTTGGCAGGGTTTTGTTCCTACTATTTTTCTTATGGTTTCATTTGGTATTCTATCTCTTCTTGTGTTATTTGTTACTTTTCTCAAGCAACGCATCTCACATGTATTGATCTTTCTTAAATGTGTTTTAGAAAGGTCCATGTTTGACTTTCATAGCATAAAGTTGGTATGAAGATGCTATTTATCATTTGTTGTTTAGCTGGCATAGAAATGTTTGGATGTCTTAGCAATGGTGAAAGCTGGTATGTGACAGCATTTGCTTTTTGCATTCTCATGTCAATTTCTCTGTCTAGTTTTCCATCTTCTGTGAACATTGTGCCTAAATACTTGAATTCCTCTACTTGTTTTATTTCTTTATCTTCGATCTTGATTTATTTTTATTTTGGTATTTAACCTAATTTCTTTGGACTTCCAGATGTTTCCCAGTACAACAAATGCTCCTCTTGCTTAATATTTAGTTTCGGAACCACGCCCTCCATTACTGTTCTATCTCCATCCCGTTGTGTCTTTTAACGTGACCGTAATATTTTAATTTCCTCTGTAGAATGGTGTGTCGCGTCATCATCAAGTACACGGCCTGCTGGCGTCGGTGATCATGTCTCTCCACAACTTTCGATCTCGACAGTTATTTATCATTTCTGTTGTTGACCTTCTGCCAAGCCATTCTCTTAATAAGCTGTCTGGTATCTTTTCTCTTTGCTACCTTCTATTTATTTGTCCCTCAATTTTCCAAGTTGTTACAATATATTCCAGTTGTTCCCTTCTCATTACGTGGCCAAAAATTATTATTTTTTCTTCCTAATAGTGGAAAATAGCTCTCTCATTACATTGGCCTCTTCAGGCGTTTGCTTATTCTTCTTAACTGCACATGGTTTTCTCAACATTCTTCTGTCAAGCCATTCTCTTAAGCTGTCTGGTATCTTTTCTCTTTGCTTCCCTCTATCTCTTCGTTCCTCAATTGTTCCAGTTGTTACAATATATTCCAGTTGTTCTCTTCTCGTTACATGGCCAAAAAAATTATGTTTATTTCTTCCTAATATTGGAAATTAGCTCTCTTTTTGCTTTGACCTCTTTCAGAACATTTTCATTACTCTTCTTAGCTGTCCATGGTATTCTCAACATTCTACCACATTTATACAGACTCCAGTGATTAATGGTGCGTATATGCCAGTATTAATTAAGTTAGAAAAATACAATGCTTTTGTGACGTCACTTATCTGAAACACTCCCACTCAATGTGTATCATTAGAAGAAGGGAAAACTAATAAATTCAGGGCGTATTGACCCGTAAATGCTACACACTTTATATGATTGGAACTAAAATGGCATTTTGATAATAAAGTAAGTAGCTGTGAATGAGATAGCATAACATGACAGGACAATCCAACGTAGAAGATGAATCTATCCAAAGTAATTTACTCGTGTGTTCCCACTGTACGGTTGTTATATGATTTTTGTCTGCCTGCCTGTCTGCCTGTCTGTTTACTGCCTGTCTGTCTATCCGTCTGTCTATCTTTTTCTGTTTGTCTTTCTATCTGTCTGTCTATCTGCCTCCACATATATCTCTCTCATCCTCTCTCTCTCTCTCTCTCTCTCTCTCTCTCTCTCTTCATATAAATATATATATAATAATTATCTTCTTTCTTCCTCCTCTTTCCTTCCTCATGTACATTTCATCGTCGAAGGGATATCTAATTTCCAGTGTTTCCCCCTTCTGCTTGCCTCTGCTGCTGTTATGTTTCCTAGTATTTCTAATATCCATCGATCCATCTTATTCGTGCAGCAAATATAGAATTGTAGAGCACAGCTTTACTAAAAGGAAGACAGCTCAGAATTATAAACGTTTCAGACACAAGCCATTCGTCAGTATGACAAGACTACGAACAAAAACATGTCCGATGATTATATAGAAAGACCTTATTTAGCTTTTAGTCAAAGCAGTGTATATATATATATATATATCTTCATTAGATTAACCCGTGGCTCTTTAATTGAATAAGAGAATCTGAGTACAGTAGATATTATTAACAGCTTCTCTACCTTTTTGTACTTTCGTTAGTTCTCTTGTCTTTTTCTTCATATTTTACTTTTTTCTTTCTCCCCTCTTCTGTTTTTTTCCTGTTTCTCTCCTTTTTTCCATTTACTTTCAAATTTTCCATCATTTTACCCCTCTACCACCCATCCACACAACTTATGTTTCACTTTCATTCTTTTTTGTTGATACCTTCTCTCTTTCAATTGTCCCATTTTTCTTCCTCGCTCTCTCTCTCTCTTTTTCTCCGCAGCAGTTCCATAAGTCCACATTTTTCTCCCGTATCTCTTTCTTCATTTACCCTCTCTCACTCTCTCCCTTACTCCTTCAATCTTACCCTCTTTATCCTATTTAATTTCATAACCCCCGCCATAACTCTATCATTTTATACCTTCATACCTTTCTGCGCTCTATACCAAGCCATATACCCCTTCTCATCTCCCCATTTCTGATTCCCTCATTCTCTTCACACACACCACTCCTCCCTCGTTCACTTCCCATACCCTCCTCCCTCGTTCACTTCATATATA
>JAVIAB010000091.1:51249997-51294997 GCA_032433765.1 Megaustenia siamemsis | reverse complement strand
ACGTATAAGGAACGGTATAACAACATTTGAGACTGTTCTAAGACAGGACTTAGAAGAGAAGAGACTCATGAAAAAGGATGGTAAACCCTGTGGACCAGCGAGCCTGACCTGTTCATTATGTGACCGCGTGTGTTTGTCAAACATTGGTAGAATTAGCCACGAGAGAAGCTGTTCGGCAAAAACAATACCTCAAAAAAATACGCAATAGCCTCCACTAGACCGTCTGACAAGACGAAAAGGGCCATACATATATATATATATATATAATCTATCTTTTTTCTTTTAGCTTGTCTAATGTGTATAGTTCTTCACCCATACTTTCTCTCTCTCTCTCTCTCTCTCTCTCTCTCTCTCTCTCTCTCTCTCTCTCTATTCTTTTAGCGTGTCTAATTGTTATAATTATTTATCAAATCTTTCTCTCGCTCTCTCTCTCTCTCTCTCTCTATTCTTTTAGCTTGTCTAATTGTTATAATTATTTATCAAATCTTCTCTCTCTCTCTCTCTCTCTCTCTCTCTCTCTCTCTCTCTATTCTTTTAGCTTGTCTAATTGTTATAATTATTTATCAAATCTTTTTCTGTATGCGTGTATCTTTACATCCATATTAAATCTTCCATCTCTTGTCGGTTTAAAATTAAAATGCATGATCATTTGTTATCTGCACGACGCTTTGTCGACAAGACCAGCTGCCGCCTACACATAAAAGATTAACTCCAAGAAATTTACGACAAAAATCTGTTTATGTTATCATTACGGCTGATTAATTCAAGATAATCTTTTACAAAATTATTTGTTTCGTTTGTTTGTTATAAATATGTGCATTTAATGCAATTGTAGCTTTGTAATTGTTGTTTTTCTGTATGCAACGTTAAGTAGTTATTGGGACAGCTTGTTTCTGTTCCCGACATTCACTGTAGCATCGTCTTAAGACAGTCATTGAAGCCACCAACACGCAGTATGTGTATGTCGGCGGTAGCACGATGATTATTCGTTTTGTGAGGTTTAGTTTAGTCTACTTTAGTGTTTAGTTTGGTTTGGTTTGTTTAGTTTATTTTGGTTTAGTTTAGTGTAGTTTGGTTTGGTTTAGTTTAGTGTAGTGTAGTGTAGTTTGGTTTGGTTTAGTTTAGTTTAGTTTGGTTTGGTTTAGTTTAGTGTAGTTTGGATTGGATAAGTTTATTTTGGTTTGGTTTGGCTTGTCTTGATTTCGATCGGATTGATTTGATTTGGTTTATTTCGGTTTGGTTTGGTTCGGTTTGATTTGGATCGCTTCGGTTTGATTTGGTTTAGTTCGGGTTGGTTTGATTTTGTTCTGTTTGATTTGGTTTGGTTTGATTTACTTTGGTTTGATTTCGTTTGGCTTGATTTGGTTTGGATTGGTTTATTTTATTTTTAGCTTTAGTTTTACTCTACTCTACTCTACTCCACTCTACTCAACTCTACTCTACTCTACTCTACTCTACTCTACTCTACTCTACTCTACTTTACTCTACTCTACTCTACTCTACTCTACTCTACTCTACTCTACTCCACTCCACTCCACTCCACTCCACTCCACTCCACTCCACTCCACTCCACTCCACTCCACTCCACTCTACTCTACTCTACTCACTCTACTCTACTCTACTCCACTCCACTCTACTCTACTCTACTCTACTCTACTCCACTCCACTCCACTCCACTCCACTTCACTCTACTCAACTCTACTCTACTCTAACTTTTGTTTGGCTTGGCTTAGTTGCCTAATGTCATATCTCATAGCGAAAACCATTCCCTTAAATGCTTAGCTCACCCCCTCAGCTAATCTCGCAGTGTTAAGCAACTGAGAGATACAAAGTCCTATCTATTTCCGCCGTAGATCACCTGAATTTAGACAACTTCAGTCGAAGACCAGGTGATTTCACCCATCAAGGCTATAGGTTAATCACAAACATTATCAGGATCTTCATTGCACCGAAATTCATTCTTTTAAAGTGTCGAAAATAAACGATCTTTGGTTCTTTGGTTATGGAAGGCCCCGGTATCACTCCAAAGGAATTAAAATCCATAATTGCTCAACCGCCCGTGCCAGTGAAATCATCCGAATCACTAACTCATCTCCCAAACAAAGAAAGGCAGCTGCAGTCCCCATCATAGCAGTCTCAGCACACGCCTAAAGAAATAAACGATCTGTCCATAGCAAGGTCACGTATGACGTGGTACGTGGTACTGTGACGTAGTACGCACAATCTATGTCAATAATGGATGTACCTACAGTTATTCACGATTTATTTACAACAAGCTGATATATTTGGCACGACACATCAGACTGCAGCATGATGTTTTTGAGCAGCGGGTTGTCATCCTTCCTCAATCTGGTTAGTCTGTTTCCAGAGGAGATGAAATACAAACTTTACCTAGTTCATGTACTGGGATGCAATCATCCCCGAGGACCACTATCAACCTGAACAAAAATAGTTGGTGCCTATATTTATTTTCAACAAGCAACGGCACATTTTACAAATGACATGGTCAGTGTCACGTCAGACCGCCCTTCTTTATAAGAAACTATATGCACCCTATATGTAAACTATAAATTTAAATATTTGAGAACTTTGTTAACCTCAGACGGAAGATATACAAAAGAGGAGAGATGCAGAATGGCTCAGGCAAAAGCAGCTTTCCAAAAACATGAGGAAGATACTGTACAATCCATTTTTGACAATAGAAACAAGAAAAATAGTTCTTAAATGTTGTGTAGAGCCAGTCTTAACATATGGATGTGAATCATGGACAACAGACAAAAAAGCACTGGAGTCTGTAGAAATGTGGTTTTACAGAAGAATGTTAAGAATACCATGGACAGCTAAGAAGAGTAATGAAAATGTTCTGAAAGAGGTCAGAGCAAAAAGCGAGCTAATTTCCAATATTAGGAAGAAACAATCATTATTTTTTAGCCATGTAATGAGAAGAAAACAACTAGAATATATTGTAACAACTGGAAAAATTGAGGGACGAAGAAATAGAGAGAAGCAAAGTTTGTCAGTGGTGAACCAACTACCCCCAGGTTAATGAAGTCTGTCAGTGGTGTACCAACGACCTCCAGGTTAATGAAGTCTGTCAGTGGTGTACCAACGACCCCCAGGTTAATGAAGTCTGTCAGTGGTGTACCAACGACCCCCAGGTTAATGAAGTCTGTCAGTGGTGTACCAACGACCCCCAGGTTAATGAAGTCTGTCAGTGGTGTACCAACGACCCCCAGGTTAATGAAGTCTGTCAGTGGTGTACCAACTACCTCCAGGTTAATGAAGTCTGTCAGTGGTGTACCAACAACCTCCAGGTTAATGAAGTCTGTCAGTGATGTACCAACTACCTCCAGGTTAATGAAGTCTGTCAGTGGTGTACCAACTACCTCCAGGTTAATGAAGTCTGTCAGTGGTGAACCAACTACCCCCAGGTTAATGAAGTATGTCAGTGGTGTACCAACGACCCCCAGGTTAATGAAGTCTGTCAGTGGTGAACCAACTACCCCCAGGTTAATGAAGTCTGTCAGTGGTGAACCAACTACCTCCAGGTTAATGAAGTCTGTCAGTGGTGAACCAACTACCCCCAGGTTAATTAAGTCTGTCAGTGGTGAACCAACTACCCCCAGGTTAATGAAGTCTGTCAGTGGTTATCAACGACCCAGAGGTTATTGAAGTCTGTCAGTGGTATACGAACGATCTCCGGGGATATGGGATGAAGAGGAAAGAAGAAGACAAAGGAAAAAAATCAAGAAGAAAAATTACTATTACCGAAACATAAACATTTTTATTTGTTTGTGGTGCTAGGTAATGTGAGGTACGACTTCGGCCTCAGAACAGGAAGCACCTGAGTTCAAAGCTTAGCAGAAACGGTAGTGATTTTTCCAAAATAGGAAACATCAATCAGTGGTTTCTTTATGATCTCTCAGTAGTTTCTTTATGATCTCTCGGTGGTTTCTTTATGATCTCTCGGTGGTTTCTTTATGATCTCTCAGTGGTTTCTTTATGATCACTCAGTGGTTTCTTTATGATCTCTCAGTGGTTTCTTTATGATCTCTCAGTGGTTTCTTTATGATCTCTCAGTGGTTTCTTTATGATCTCTCAGTGGTTTCTTTGTGATCTCTCAGTGGTTTCTTTATGATCTCTCAGTGGTTCTATATGATCTCTCAGTGGTTTCTTTATGAACTCTCTGTTGTTTCTATATGATCTCTCAGTGGTTTCTTTATGATCTCTCAGTGGTTTCTTTATGATCTCTCAGTGGTTTCTTTATGACCTCTCAGTGGTTTCTTTATAATCTCTTAGTGGTTTCGTTATGATCTCTCAGTGGTTTCTTTATGATCTCTCAGTGGTTTCTTTATGATCTTTCAGTGGTTTCTTTATGATCTCTCAGTGGTTTCGTTATGACCTCTCAGTGGTTTCTTTATGATCTCTTAGTGGTTTCTTTATGATCTCTCAGTGGTTTTTTTATGATCTCTCAGTGGTTTCTTTATGATCTCTCAGTGGTTTCTTTGTGATCTCTCAGTGGTTTCTTTATGATCTCTCAGTGGTTTCTTTATGACCTTACTCGTGTCCGATCCCGTTGGAAGTGGGATCTCATGTCAAGACCGCTCAGATAACGGCAATAAACAGGAGGTTCCGTGTGCACTCGCGCACGTTAAAGAACCCTTGACAGTTAAAGTCGAAAAGAGTAGGCCATAAATATGTGCCGCTGTCCGGGCAAAGTTGTCAGCAGAAATCTACCCACATCATGGACCGCAGGCTGTGCTACGTGGTGTTCATGCACGTGGGTCAGGATTCTCATCGGATTTTATCGAGAATCTCGAGGGGGGATATTGGAACACCTATGGGTTCGTCTGGTGTGCAGTGATGACGTTCTAAACAACAAACATTTATTTATTACCTCTGTTTGATACATCAACGTTGTATACGTTTCTAGTACTCGCTCATAACCATTATTATTATTTAAACACAACTTATCAATGTTATTTAATCTTCTCTTTCTCTCTCTCTCTCTCTCCACTCTCTCTCTCTCTCTCTCTCTCTCTCTCCACACACACTCTCTCTCTCTCTCGGTGTCGTTCGCTCTTCCTTTTCTCACAAATATTATATTTCATGGCATCGCTTCCACACAATATCTAGACTGAGCGTATTTCAACTTGGGAGGGAGGTGGGGAGAGAGAGAGAGAGAGAGAGAGAGAGAGAGAGAGAGAGAGAGAGAATATCAGTGATGTGAAGAGTCAATTTCATTATTTGGAATTTTTCCCCCTTTTTATAGCACCTTTATTTTGTTCTTTAACTTGTTACCTGTCTGGGAGTCTGCTGTTTATGTGGGAAGCCTATCACACAAGTGTAATAGTATCAGCTATGTTTGTATGTTTGTATGTGTCTGTGCGTGTATTTTATGTTTGTATGTGCCTGTCCGTGTGTGTTTGTATGTGTCTGTTCGTGTATGTATGTTTGTATGTGTTTGTCCGTGTATGTATGTATGTGCATGACCGTGAATGTATGTATGTTTCCGGGTATGTATGTGTCTGTCCGTGTATATATGCGTGTATGTGTGTATATGTCTGTCCGTGCATTTATGCCTATATGCGTCTGTCCGTGTATGTATGTGTGTGTGTGTGTCTGTCCGTGTATTTATGCTGGTATGTGTCTGTCCGTGTATGTATGTATGTATGTGTGTATGTGTCTGTCCGTGAGTAGTAAGGAAGGGGGTTTAGTGCAATGATTTGTATCGTGCAGGTATCGTGCAGCATTGGCATGTATCGTGCAACACAATCTCGTCGTGCAGCATGTATCGTGCAATCTCGACCTCGTTTATCGCTCGGCGCGGGTGGTCTTATCTCAAGTGGTCAAGTGGTCGGCCTCGTCTTATCTCAAGTGTGTGGAGACCAGTGGTTCTAAAACTTGTAGGTGTGTTTGTCTAAAACTTGTATGTCAGTCTAAAACTTGCGTGTTATCATCAATGTGTGTGATGGCAACAGGAGGCAAATATGGAGACCAGTGGTTCTAAAACTTGTATGTCAGTCTAAAACTTGCGGGGGGTCGTGTTATCATGTGATGGCAAAAAATGGCAAAGGGGTGTTAGTGCCACGTCGATCATCATCGGAGGGCCACCTCGGTCATCATCATCGGCGCTGGTCGGCGGCGGTCGCTGGTCGTCGCTGGTCGTCGTCGTCGCTGGTCGGCTCGGGCAACATCATCATGTGTAATGATTAATGGTCGTCGCTGGTCGTCGTCGTCGCTGGTCGGCTCGGGCAACATCATCATGTGTAGTGATTAAATAGTGACGCTCTCTCTCTCTTATCATCATCATCATCAAGCCACACCCTCAACAACACCATCATCATCACCAAGCTACACAAATTGACACATCATCAGCATGTGCCACCCTCAACAGCATCATCATGTACCACCCTCAACAACATCATCATCATCATAATCATGTGCCACCATCATCATCAAGCCACACCCTCAACAACACCATCATCATCATCACCAAGCCACACAAATTGACACATCATCAGCATGTGCCACCCTCAACAGCATCATCATGTACCACCCTCAACAACATCATCATCATGTGCCACCCTCAACAACATCATCATCAAGCCACACCCTCAACAACACCATCATCATCACCAAGCTACACAAATTGACACATCATCAGCATGTGCCACCCTCAACAGCATCATCATGTACCACCCTCAACAACATCATCATCATCATCATGTGCCACCATCATCATCAGGCCACACCCTCAACAACACCATCATCATCATCACCAAGCCACACAAATTGACACATCATCAGCATGTGCCACCCTCAACAGCATCATCATGTACCACCCTCAACAACATCATCATCATGTGCCACCCTCAACAACATCATCATCAAGCCACACCCTCAACAACACCATCATCATCACCAAGCCACACAAATTGACACATCATCATCATCATCATCATCATGTGCCACCATCATCATCAAGCCACACCCTCAACAACACCATCATCATCACCAAGCTACACAAATTGACACATCATCATCATCATCATCATGTGCCACCATCATCATCAAGCCACACCCTCAACTCTCTCTCTCTCTCTCTCTCTCTCTCTCTCTCTCTCTTTCACGCTAAAACAAAACAAAAAAGTCGCTCTATATTTCACATATATTTATTAATACAACAAATACACAACACATATGAGAAAATATTTATTACTGTCCGATTGGTGATAATTTTAAGCGTCCGTGGGCCCCTCGAAGCCGAATTATCCACGGGGCGAGCAAACGATAAATAATACGATCGTTTATGTGCTGTCTCGCTGAAAAAGGCATGAGAATTCTGTTAAGTTTCGCGCCTCGACACTTAAGAAGTATATAATAAGCACAATATAGACCGCACGTGTTGGTAAACAAATCTTGCAACACCCGCGGGTTGTAGACGAATGGAGCGTGTGAGTTTTGCTCTATAAAGTTTAAAATATCCACATGTCTGGGAGGCAAACCGTTGGAATCGAAATACTCACATTCACCGAGCCCGTTGTAAAAGAGGGCCACCCAATGCTCACCGGGTTCGTGTGCCGGGTCGGTGTTTATGACAAAGGCTGCGGTCGCCGTTGGGTCGATGCTGGGAGGTAAGTGGTTTCGTGGAATGACACTAACAAGGGAACAACGCCGAACGAAAATATCCGACATCAAAAGGTTGTAAATCTCCATCGTGTTCATCTTCTCTCTCTCGCTTAAACGGTGAAGTCTGTTAGAATCTGCCTTGTCTTCGACACCTCGAGCACTGAGTCCAACTCGGCGTAGACGATGACTTGGAGGAGAGTAGTTGTGGGAGCGGCAAACTTGAGTTCTATCGACAAGGGTCCGCTTGTGGCTAGCTCAAAATGGGAGCCGTCCAGTAGACTAGACGAGAGGTCAAAACCAAATATACAATATCCGTCCTTGAACTCTCTATAAGCAACGTTATTCCCCGCGTCTTTACCAATCAGACCCATGGCCAGATTTGTGCCGAAAAAAGCTCTCGCGTATTGATTTCGTTCAAAGTCCATAGTTAGAGGCTTTCCCGAGATGCATTTCCCGTCGACCGTCAGGTTCATATAAATCAGACCAAAGTGTTGAAAATTGAACGGGTTAGCTGAATAAACGCCATTAAACGCACTGGCCGTAATCAAACCTATCACTACACGGGTCGGTGTTTGAGACAAAAATAAATTGTCTTGACTGTGGGAGAACATCCCGCTAGCGATGGAAAATGTCTTGATGGTAACCCTTTTGATCGGGTACCGAGCATTCCCGCTCAAGAGAGCCTTTTCGTGAGCCAGAGAAATCGCGGGGTTTAGCTTAGCTTTCCTGACCACGAGCGCGGCGTAGGTGATAACACTCTTGTAACCCGCAGACCTATCGTGAGTCATGAGGCTGAACACATCCTTCGAGGGCGTGAGTTTTATCTTCACATCGACTCTGTTTAACATGTAACGATCCTGCACAAAGACATCAGAGTGCAAACGACCCATCATTTCAACCTCTTTACTACCCGAAGTCAAATCGCGCCGTGTTTTAAAACCCTAATTTTCTTTCAAATCGTCATGGTAGCCAGCTGTGTCTTTGTAGAACAGAGCGGCCGTCAAGTATCCCGTTTTCGCATCCTCCCCGTAGTTTAGCGTAGCCTCAAACACCGCTCTAAAAGGATAGGTATTCTCCGACGGTGTAACCAACGTGTCGTTTAACGATACGTCGACTTGTGAAAATAGACTGTGAAGGTAATTGTTGACCGGTCCTACCTCAGCATCGGGTGGTACACTATCACCATTCGGGAGGGTGATCTTGACCCGCAGCTGCAAAAACGTGTTGAAAAGATCTAGATACTCCTCGCTTTTTCCAGAAATGAAAAACTCTATCGGTGCGCTATGCGACAAGGCTGCGATCGGACGAATTTCAATAAACTGGCCAGAGTCTAGAGATGTCTGTGTGGGTGGAACGCTAAATAAATCCAAACCAGAGTGAAGACATTCGCACGATTTGGGGTGAATGAGGGACATTATTAGTCGAAAATATCCTTTGCCACCCTCGTCTTCTTCTTCTTCTTCTGGTTGTACACCGAATGAAGGGGGACCTGTCTAGCTGTCGATTTTATCATCTTCGTAACCGGTTCTCCCGGCGGGGGTAACTTCATAACTCGCTTTCTGATTTGTCGTAAACCACTTCCGGATTGGTTGTTATCACGCAGGTGGTCTACGGCCCCGTGTAGCAACCGCTGACCGGCCTCCTTAGCTCGGTCTTTGAAAGCTTCGCCGACATTTTTCCCGGCTAATGCGTCCTGTGCGACCTGCAGACCGGTCCCCAATCCTTCTCTGAGCAAGGCCTTACCGCCGGTTTTTAACCAGGGTAAAATAGCCCTCCCGATTCCACCGAAGAAACTACCGATTCCTCGACCGCTCTGACTTCGACCTCCTATAAACACGGGCATCCCATCACCCGCCTGACAACAGTAAAAGTCTTCGTATAACTCAACATCGCGCTGAAGGGGGGTGTGTCTCACCATTATACCAGCTCGAGATGTTTCTTCACTCGAAAGTGTACCGTTAGCACCGACGCTCCGCTGGTGAATGGAATGGTTTTTCCGTGTTCGTTGGCTAAAAGGATCTCGACGGTATCGAAGGAAAATCTACTCAGGGGTAGGTAGTGAGGCTTATCGTAGATCTGAAACACCGAGGTGTGATTTCTATTGAGAACAGGCACGCTCCTTAGGAGAGGTACCATCACATCCCCGACCGGTCTGGGGGAAACGAGATCGCAGTAGACGTAGACATTCTTCGCAACGCTTTCCAAGTCCATTATCCCCACGCTGAAGATATCGGGAGCCGTGTCTGATATAGAGGTCGTGGGGAAGGCTAACATGTTTTTCAAAGTGTCGCTTATGGTAACACTGACTCCTTTTTCGTAAAGTTTCAAGATGGCTTTATTCACCTCTTTTGCGTAAATGAATCTCATTTTCTTCCCTTTCGCATCCCCGTTCGACTCATCCTCCGCTTTTATGATCGAGGCATTCAACGCGCCGATGAACGCATCGGGTTTCGTGTATAACCCAGGCTCCAATGTCACGTTGAAATAAAATCTAGCGTCGCAAATATCGTCGTTAGCGAGAGATTCGTATCGAATCCAGACATCACCCTCTATTACATTGAAATAATTTAGCGGAAACTGTATCTCCACCAGTGCGATCTCATACTGCGCCGAAATGTCAATGGTCTGAGGGAGTTTAACGAAAAAGTGGCCGGGTTATTATCCTTAAAAAGGTCCATAGATGCATTGCTGGGTAGAGTGACATAAAAACATTTTTTTTTCTCGTTTCACCGTCGCCTCTCCAAGTTTGGATTCGGTAGCATGTAACCCAAACAGCTTGTCAGTAGGGCTATCCACAGTTTTCCCTCCTTGGCGTCTGACTTTTCGGTGGTCAGATTGAACAGCGAAACCGCGACAACGGTATATATAACTACCACTTGACAAATAAAGACAAGTTCTAAATAGGGGGATAGTTTCCCAAACACCGATCCCCTGCGTGGTTCGCTCTCTATCCTCACTCCCGAGTTTACGGCTCGCAAATCGGGCTCTCCGCCAAAAGTTTCCACTTCTTCCTCTTCTTCTGCTCTCATCTCTAGTTTTTGTACCTGACAATGTCCTTGGACGGTATCCAAGTGTTAAATGAGGAATCGTACCCGAACCATTTGACTAAACTCTCTCTTCGCCCGAATGATGTGCGTCGCTCGGTTATGATACTCTCGATTCTGTGCTCGTGCTTGTCTCCAACTTTTTGAATTTCCGGTGTGTAGAATGACCCCTCTATCTCATCGCCCTTATCGTCTTTCAACACATATGTAACGGGGTTTGTTTCATTTACTCGACTGATGGAAAACAGTTCCTCCGTCCAAGCCGGGGCATAACCCTTTTTAAAATTGGCTCTGCCCAGGACCAGTCTAACTCGATCACCGGGCTTATACGGGGTCTTTCAAATTTAAGTTGCGTTTGTTATTATACAACGTGTTCCATACCTGTTCGTGATTGTCTGCGTTGACGTCGACCGGTGCCATTTTTATACTTCTGTGATACGAATGGTTATAACTTCGAAGTAGGGCGGGTAGGACTCGGACATAAGACAGCTTATTGGATTTCGTGAAATATCGCCACATCCGTTGTTTTAGAGTCCTATTAAAGCGTTCTACCACGGCGGCCTTAATATCTTCGTTCTGCGTAGTGAAAAAGTGAACGTTGTTGTCAGCGAGGAATTTCTGAAATGTTCTGTTCAGAAACTCTGACCCCTTATCCGTTTGAAAACTCGAGGGTTTCCCATCGCGAAATATCTTTCCGACGGCTTCCACTAAGGATTTCCCCGTTTTGGTTCGTATCGGTACAGACCACGCGAATTTACTGAAAACGTCCACGCAGGAAACCAAATAGGAATAGCCGTCGTTGTGGTTTTTCAAATGTCTCAAATCAATTAGATCTGCCTGATATTGCTGTTGGGGGCCACTCGTTATAATGGGACGCCTTTCAAATCGGCGACGAATTGGTTTATGAAGGGTATAGGTATCCTGATGACTCAACCATTGTTTGGTCTTTGCGAGTCCCAGTTTGGTGTTACGTTGCAGGGCCGTTGCACCACTATAAGCCCCAGGTCGACTAGGGTCAAAGTAATGACGTCTCAATATTTTCTCCACCGTTCCCATTTTGGTGTTGGGATTCCGCTCTTTCTTTTTTTAGGTCTCAGTTTATACGTGGTTACGGGTGGAGTGGTTTCATTACCTAGATTTGGGGTTTCGGCTGCTGGTGGTGTTGGTGGTGTCTTGGTCTGCGCTGGTGATACTTCGATTGGTGGTGGTGGTGGGGAATGTGTTTTTTCTGTTGTCGTGTTGTGTTGAATGAGATCGACCGAACCCAATGAGCGACGTTTATACTGCTCCAATCTAGTTAAATATTGATGCAGGGCACGTTGGTACACTCTGGCCTTATCGGCGGGTGCTAAATCATCTCGGAATAGGATACGTTGCATTTCATCATCTAAATCTCTCAAGTTGTCACCGATTGCCTCGGGAGGGCTATACGACGGGTTAGTAGTCTGTGTAAGACCCTTCCTCGTCTGATAACATATTACCTCGCCTGATAATATATTGCGTTAGCTACTATAAATAGACGGTCCTCGATACGATAAACGTAGCAGGTATAAAAACCCCCAGCCGAGCAGTGTACACACATAGATAACCAGCGTCTGTTGCCAGGTGGCTTGTGTTTGTTTTTGCTTTGACTATGGAGTCGTGCAGCTTGAATACGCCAATTTCGTTTGATGCCAGTGATCAGCGCATATTTATGTCACGCGGAAATGAGACTGTAGTTCCGTTGTCTAAAGATGGCGTTAAAGCAGTCTCGGTTTGTGTTTTTCGTAACAGACCGTTGATAAATATAAGGACATATAGCGGTGAGAGTTTTTTTAAGTTTCCTACCCAGACTGGGATAACACTATCGAGAGAGGAATTTATCGCTTTAGTTGATATGCGAGAAGACATTTTCCATCGCTAGCGGGATGTTCTCCCAAAGTCAAGACAATTTGTTTTTGTCTCAAACACCGACCCGTGTAGTGATAGGTCTGATTACGGCCAGTGCGTTTAATGGCGTTTATTCAGCTAACCCGTTCAATTTTCAACACTTTGGTCTGATTTATATGAACCTGACGGTCGACGGGAAATGCATCTCGGGAAAGCCTCTAACTATGGACTTTGAACGAAATCAATACGCGAGAGCTTTTTTCGGCACAAATCTGGCCATGGGTCTGATTGGTACAGACGCGGGGAATAACGTTGCTTATAGAGAGTTCAAGGACGGATATTGTCTATTTGGTTTTGACCTCTCGTCTAGTCTACTGGACGGCTCCCATTTTGAGCTAGCCACAAGCGGACCCTTGTCGATAGAACTCAAGTTTGCCGCTCCCACAACTACTCCCCTCCAAGTCATCGTCTACGCCGAGTTGGACTCAGTGCTCGAGGTGTCGAAGACAAGGCAGATTCTAACAGACTTCACCGTTTAAGCGAGAGAGAGAAGATGAACACGATGGAGATTTACAACCTTTTGATGTCGGATATTTTCGTTCGGCGTTGTTCCCTTGTTAGTGTCATTCCACGAAACCACTTACCTCCCAGCATCGACCCAACGGCGACCGCAGCCTTTGTCATAAACACCGACCCGGCACACGAACCCGGTGAGCATTGGGTGGCCCTCTTTTACAACGGGCTCGGTGAATGTGAGTATTTCGATTCCTACGGTTTGCCTCCCAGACATGTGGATATTTTAAACTTTATAGAGCAAAACTCACACGCTCCATTCGTCTACAACCCGCGGGTGTTGCAAGATTTGTTTACCAACACGTGCGGTCTATATTGTGCTTATTCTATACTTCTTAAGTGTCGAGGCGCGAAACTTAACAGAATTCTCATGCCTTTTTCAGCGAGACAGCACATAAACGATCGTATTATTTATCGTTTGCTCGCCCCGTGGATAATTCGGCTTCGAGGGGCCCACGGACGCTTAAAATTATCACCAATCGGACAGTAATAAATATTTTCTCATATGTGTTGTGTATTTGTTGTATTAATAAATATATGTGAAATATAGAGCGACTTTTTTGTTTTGTTTTAGCGTGAAAGAGAGAGAGAGAGAGAGAGAGAGAGAGAGAGAGAGAGTTGAGGGTGTGGCTTGATGATGATGGTGGCACATGATGATGATGATGATGATGTGTCAATTTGTGTAGCTTGGTGATGATGATGGTGTTGTTGAGGGTGTGGCTTGATGATGATGGTGGCACATGATGATGATGATGATGATGATGATGTGTCAATTTGTGTGGCTTGGTGATGATGATGGTGTTGTTGAGGGTGTGGCTTGATGATGATGTTGTTGAGGGTGGCACATGATGATGATGTTGTTGAGGGTGGTACATGATGATGCTGTTGAGGGTGGTACATGCTGATGATGTGTCAATTTGTGTGGCTTGGTGATGATGATGATGGTGTTGTTGAGGGTGTGGCTTGATGATGATGGTGGCACATGATTATGATGATGATGATGATGATGTTGTTGAGGGTGGTACATGATGATGCTGTTGAGGGTGGCACATGCTGATGATGTGTCAATTTGTGTGGCTTGGTGATGATGATGGTGGTGTTGTTGAGGGTGTGGCTTGATGATGATGGTGGCACATGATGATGATGATGATGATGATGTTGTTGAGGGTGGTACATGATGATGCTGTTGAGGGTGGCACATGCTGATGATGTGTCAATTTGTGTAGCTTGGTGATGATGATGGTGTTGTTGAGGGTGTGGCTTGATGATGATGATGATAAGAGAGAGAGAGCGTCACTATTTAATCACTACACATGATGATGTTGCCCGAGCCGACCAGCGACGACGACGACCAGCGACGACCATTAATCACTACACATGATGATGTTGCCCGAGCCGACCAGCGACGACGACGACCAGCGACGACCAGCGACCGCCGCCGACCAGCGCCGATGATGATGACCGAGGTGGCCCTCCGATGATGATCGACGTGGCACTAACACCCCTTTGCCATTTTTTGCCATCACATGATAACACGACCCCCCGCAAGTTTTAGACTGACATACAAGTTTTAGAACCACTGGTCTCCATATTTGCCTCCTGTTGCCATCACACACATTGATGATAACACGCAAGTTTTAGACTGACATACAAGTTTTAGACAAACACACCTACAAGTTTTAGAACCACTGGTCTCCACACACTTGAGATAAGACGAGGCCGATCACTTGACCACTTGAGATAAGACCACCCGCGCCGAGCGATAAACGAGGTCGAGATTGCACGATACATGCTGCACGACGAGATTGTGCTGCACGATACATGCCAATGCTGCACGATACCTGCACTAAACAAATGCACGATACAAATCATTGCACTAAACGCCCTTCCTTACTACTTCCGTGTATGTATGTATGTGTCTGTCTGTGTATTTATGCTTGTATGTGTCTGTCCGTGTATGTATGTGTGTATGTGTCTGTCCGTGTATTTATGTATGTGTCTGTCCGTGTATGTATATTTGTATTCGTTTCTCCGTGTATGTATATTTGTATCTGTCTGCCCGTGCATGTATGTTTGTATGCATCTCTCCGTGAAACTGTTTAGTGAAATGTGCGTTACACAGGCTGTGCGCTGTAGAAGCTTCACGTGTTTGACATCCCTTTGTGGTTTAATTTATTTTAAAATCGAGAAGTTGCTCTAGTCGACCACAACCAACTATATATTTCCTAAGGCCCGCGTGCAGAAAGTTAAACCAGAAAACCCACCATCTAGCGTGACGTGTTCAACTATAAGAGATATCGACGGTTCACGTGACTCAACCCACAACCACCTCTGCTTGCAAATCTCTAAACGTCACGCCAGTTGGTGATTTTCCGAGAATTTCCGTTCAGCCCACAGGCCTAAGTAAATCGACATCTGGCTGTGAATCATCCTTAACTCTTTCCGTACGTTTCACCGCATAGTACGTCACTCTCAATTTTATTAGTGTGGACCGTCTTCATACCCTGTTCTTTTTACATATCTTGTATCATATTGGTATTGATGAAAACCTTCTTCAATTATCTAAAACTTCACATATAATATGTTATGTGTTAGATAAATATAAATATGTAGATTGATTCTTAAAACCTTGATTAATTTTAGTCTCTGACATCACTTCCGTTGCATTGATCAAAAGCTTCCGCACGAAAAGAGTTAATGGCCGACAACCCGCTTCAGTACAATACAGTGTCAAGTCAGAGTAACAAAAAGTTTCCTCCCCTGCCTTACAGGGCGTGTGAAAATGTGGCATTAGCGATCGTATTATGCCATGACCATGGCACATTTTTTTTTTTTTTTTTTTTGGTGGGGGGGGGGGGGGTGATGTGGTCGGTATCACGACAGGCCGCCTTTTCCTGCCCAGAAAAATATCTAGGACCCATATTTTTAGAGTCTGGAACAAACCAGGAGCCTTGTCGACCCGAACAGTATCCGCCACTTCTTGGAATTGAAACCGAAACCTCCTGTTTCGCGATCGCACTATCTACTCAGCCATCGAGACTCCTTACATTTCAGTCATCACCACAAGGGCCGCCTCTGCATCGAAGGTTGGCTACCATGCAGCGCCATTCTGTTCTGTCTCTTGTTTTGATGGTGCAGGTTGTCATAGACTGACTTGTCCATGTTTTGACGTTTCACAGTCTTGGTATGCCTCTGCATCTTTTACTTTGTATTTTCCCTTCCAAGATTACTTTTATAGGATGTTGTGTCTTTTAACATGCCTCAAAACCCTTATTTATCCTTGTTTGAATTGTGTTTAGAAGTTCTCTTTTGATTTTTAGTTGTTTTAAGACTTCATATCTTGTTTTCTTTTCTTTTCATCCAATTCTTCTTATTCTTTGATAAATCCACATTTTAAAGACTTCAATTTTCTGTTCTGTTTTCTTGTTTAAACTATATGCTTTTACACAGTTTATGAATATTGAGAAGATATAACATTTTACTATTCATAGTTTTAGTTCTGATGTTATTTGTTTTGATGTTAGTAGATTTTTCTTAACATTAAAATTATTTGTTGTTATTACTGTTTCAGATTTACATTTTCCATCACTGGTTATAGTATGTCCAAGGTATTTGTGGCTCTGAACTGCCTCCGGGTCTATTTCTTCAACTTTGATATCCACCTGTAGTTTTCAATGTTATCTTTGTCTAAGATCATAGTTTTAGTCTTTTTTTTATATTTATATCTAATCTACATTTTTTGCTTGCCATTTTTAATTCATTAAGAATTTTTTGTGGATTTTTATGATTTTCTGCTAGTAATACAGTATCATCAGCATATCTTAAGTTATTGATTATCTTTCCATTAATGTTTAGGCCTGGCATCTCTATGGTGTTTTTAAAGATTTGCTCAGTGTATGGATTGAACAAGCTTGATGATAGGATGAAAAGCAATTTAAAAAAAAAAGGAAAAGAAAGTTGTATGGTAACAGCTTAACGTAGGTGAGGAACAAAACAAAAGTCGACGTTTCGGCCAATTAGAACTTCAGCTGGAGCAATAATCATAACACACACACACACACACACACACACACACACACAAACACACACACAAACACACACACCGCACGCACGCACGCACACACAATGATACGTACAAAAATCTAACTAAACGTCATGGCGATAATATGCTAGATACGTTTTGTATATATCCTTATATATATATATTTGTATTGTTTATTTCTCCAGCCGAAGGCCAACTTTGCCGAAACGTCGACTTTTCTTTAGTTTCTCACTACGTAAAGCTTTTACTATACCACTCTTTTCTCCTTTATTAAAAAATTGTCATTATCATCACCAGCTTTACAGCATCTCTATGCATCATGGTGCATCTTGATGCATTTACTCCTCTGATAGGATGCATTCTTGTTTTACCCCTCTTGTTATATCAATAGGTGTAGAGTTCTCTTTGTTATATTTTATTATTGCTGTTTGCTCCCAGTATAAATTACATATTATTCGTATGTCTGTGTCATCTGGCTGTATATCTTTTAGGCACTCTATAAGTTGTTTATGGTGTATTCTATCAAACGTTACAGTACAGAAGAGCTCTTTAAGTATTGTTCTATAATACGATGTTTTGTTTCGTTAAATCTGATGGGCAGGTCCTGTTCTATTTTTTATTTGAACAAATCTGCGGAAACTAAACATTGGCTAACAGACAACCACAAGAGATAACATCTTTGGTAGCCTGGAGGCACTGGAGGTGTTAAATAAATATAAATGGTATTTGACAACTAAACATGTTGAGAAACGAGACATACTACGACGCTTCGGCGAAAACCTTCATCAGGTACAAGATAAATTGTAAAATAATAATCTCACATCGCCTCACATCGCCACATCGCCTCACATCGCCTCGCATCGTCACATTGCCTCACATCACCATATCGCCACATCACCATATCGTCACATCGTGACATCATCACGCATTGCCATATTGTCACATCGCCTCACATCACCATATCGTCACATCGTGACATCATCACGCATTACCATATTGTCACATCGCCACACATCGCCATAGTGTCGCATCTCCTCATCGCTTCACATCGCCACACATCGCATCACATCGTCACATCTCCACATCACCTCATCGCCCCACATCGCCACACATCGCATCACATCGTCACATCTCCACATCACCACACATCGCCATATTGTCACATCGCCACACGTCGCCATATTGTCACATCGCCACACATTGTCATATTGTCACATCGCCACACATCGCCATATTGTCACATCGCCACACATCGCCATATTGTCACATCGCCACACATTGCCATATTGTCACATCGCCACACCTCGCCATATTGTCACATCGCCACACATCGCCATATTGTCACATCTCCACACATTGTCATATTGTCACATCGCCACACATCGCCATATTGCCACATCGCCACACATCGCAATGTTGTCACATCACCACACATCGCCATATTGTCACATCGTCACACATCGCCACACATTGCCATATTGTCACATTGTCACACATCGCCATACATTGCCATATTGTCACATCGCCACACATTGCCATACTGTCACATCGCCACACATTGCCATATTGTCACATCGCCAAACATTGCCATATTGTCACATCGCCACACATTGCCATATTGTCACATCGCCACACATCGCCACACATCGCCACACATCGCCACACATTGCCATATTGTCACATCGCCACACATTGCCATATTGTCACATCGCCACACATTGCCATATTGTCACATCGCCACACATTGCCATATTGTCACATCGCCACACATCGCAATATTGTCACATCGCGACACATTGCCATATTATCACATCGCCACACATTGCCATATTGTCACATCGCCACACATCGCAATATTGTCACATCGCGACACATTGCCATAGTGTCACATTACCTCATTGCCACACATTGTACATTGTCACATCACCACATATGGCCATATCGCTATAGTGTCACATCACCTCATTGCCTCACGTCGCCACACATTGCCCTATTGTCACAAGGCTATACATCGTCATATCGCCATAGTGTCACATCACCTCATCGCCTCACATAGGCGATCTCCACATCACCACACATCGTCATATCACCACATTGTCATCTCTCCACATTGTCATGGTGTGATAGACACTTTGTATTTGCATTAATATTTGTTATCTTGTGTCTGAAGAAAATCATTTGCCGAAACGTCGTAGTTGGTCTCGTCTATCTACAGGTTTAACTGCTTTAACAAACATTGTATCTATATTTTCCAAGCCTTCTGCAGCTCTGAACGCGGCCTCGCCCCATGAAATGTAATATACTAATTATTTATAATTGTGCCTGTCTCCAGCCGCTGGCAGACAACGAAAACAAATAGAGGAATGTAAATACCTAGGAAGTCTAGTGACAAAACGACAAGTCACAAACAGCAGAAATAGACTCAATATGCATCAAGGCTTGTCAAATCATTGGACAGTTATCACAACTCTTGTCCAACAAGGAAAATAACTCTAGAGGCAAAACGAGCACATTACAATACAATCTTCATCCCAACGTTGTGGTACCAATGCCAGTTCTAGACCCTTGATGCAAGAACCATAAGAAAAATAACCTCTACTGAGATGAAATGTGTTAGACGAATGACAGGAAACAGTCTGAGAAATAAGGTCAGAAATGAAGAACTGAGAAAAAAGATAGGAATAACCCCAATCATAGAATATATAAAGTAACAACAGATAAAATTGTTTGGTTATGTGATGAGGCAGAGTGATAAAAATACAACACAACGAGCCTTCAAACGTTGCGAGAATACAAGACCCAAGGACTGACCACGAAAAAGATGGATTGCTGGAACATTAGAAGCATTAGGAAACATAACAGTTTTAAAACAACTAAAAATTAAAAAGAGAACTACTAAACACAATTAGAGCAAGGCAAATGAAATTTTTGGGGTATGTTAAAAGACACAACAGCCTAATAAAAGTAATATTGGAAGGGAAAATACAAGGTAAAAGAGGCAGAGGCAGACCAAGACTAAAATGAACGAGTAACATCAAAAGATGGACAAGTCAGCCTGTGACAATCTGCACCATCAAAGCAAGAGACAGAGTGGAATGGCGCTCCATGGTAGCTAACCTTCGATGCGGAGACAACACTCAATGATGATGATGAGGAAACATAACAGCAGCAGAGGCAAACAGAAGAGCAAAAGACCGGAAATTATATTTCCCCTCGACGCTGAAAGGCAAATATGGAAGGAAAGAAGAAGTAGAAGCCGCTGGGTATCACAATACAATATATCTGACGGTGTTCAACGTGTAAACGATGGATGGTGAGATCGGTTGTCTGCACTAGGAAAGCGATCATTTGTACATCAAGCTCTTGTTTGATCTCACACGAAGACTTCGGTTTTGTACATGAATTCTGTTTAGTTAACCATGAATTATAGGCAGGCGTGATTAGACGATCTGGGGAAAAGATGTTATGCTGACGACTGACAAAATGATGATAGTGATAATGGTGATGATGATTATGACGGTGATTATGGTGAACATGTTGGTGATCATTGATGATCTCATAAAAAAAAAAAATGTTGGTGTTCGCCAGCTTGTTACCTCTGTCGAAGTCCTTAAAGAGTAGGAAGTGCATTTTGCGTGTTAATCCGTTTTAGCACTGGGGTACCTCGCCGCACAGGAAGATAACTCCGTCTTCGAAGGTACTTATTTTTTTCAGTCCATGAATAATTGACGTTCCAAGCCGGGCCTCCCTGCTGAGACCAGGGGTGGTTGCCGCAGAGAGAA
This sequence comes from Megaustenia siamemsis, assembly GCA_032433765.1. NCBI lineage: Eukaryota > Metazoa > Mollusca > Gastropoda > Stylommatophora > Ariophantidae > Megaustenia > Megaustenia siamemsis. The sequence goes on along the minus strand of JAVIAB010000091.1, from coordinate 51,274,055 downwards.
ATCATAACTTAAAATCCCAACTGGTGCAGCCGGGATTTGAACCCACAACCTCTCTGTCTCGACGCCGGCGTCTAGCCTCAAGACCAACCAGTCCCCAGATTATTTAAATAAATGTAAATACTTTGTCAGAACGCTGAAAGTTCCGGGAAAAAAAAACAGATCATCTCAATCAATTTCCGGAATGCAGTGAAACAGCGACCAAAAATAAAATACAGATCATCTCAATCAATTACCGGAATGCAGTGAAACAACGACAAAAAAAAAAAAAAACAGATCAATTCAATCATTCTATTCTGTTCTATTCTATTCATGGAATCAGTTTCACTGCAGTCGGAACATCCCCATATCCGCTCCACCTGCATTTCTACGACCGTATACAGATTGATTGTTTCTGTAAGGTGTTGATTATAGATACTTCTGCTTTCTCCACTAAGCCCCCAGGATCGACCAGATCCCTTGCCCACCTTTAGACTCCTCAGCCCTTCAGTGTTTATATAATTTTCTCCACCAATTTGCCTCCACTTATCTTAGGGAAAGAAGAAAAAAACTTGGCGATGTCCTGTTTGTCAAGACCAAAGTCACGCACAATGCCAGAGCTGCCAGCGAGTTTATCGGCTATTTCATTGCCATGTACACCAGCGAGTTTATCGGCTATTTCATTGCCATGTACACCAGCGAGCTTATCGGCTATTTCATTGCCATGTACACCAACGAGCTTGTCGGCTATTTCATTGTCATGTACACCAGCGAGCTTATCGGCTATTTCATTGCCATGTACACCAGCGAGCTTATCGGCTATTTCATTGTCTTGTACACCAGCGAGCTTATCAGCTATTTCATTGCCATGTACACCAGCGAGCTTATCGGCTATTTCATTGCCATGTACACCAACGAGCTTGTCGGCTATTTCATTGTCATGTACACCAGCGAGCTTATCGGCTATTTCATTGCCATGTACACCAGCGAGCTTATCGGCTATTTCATTGCCATGTACACCAGCAAGCTTATCGGCTATTTCATTGTCATGTACACCAGCGAGAGCTGGACAGTACACTCATGTTAACACGCTCACTTTGGAGTCATCCAATTCAATCAATTTACGCCATCCATATAAGCTCATGAGGACAATAGACCAAATCAATGGACAGAACACAGTGAAACACGGAAGAAGAAGAAACATACCAACTCGATAAGCTAACAGAATACACAGTGAAACAACGTAGTAAAAAAAAAAATAGAGAGAGAGAGAAAGAGAGAGAGCAACGTCTTAAGTATAACTTCAGAAAAGAAGAAAGTTTTTTTTCAAAAACTGTGTTAAGCTCCGAAGCGATTAAACAAGCTCAATCAATTTGCAGAATATCTAAGCTTACAGAAGCTGTCTCCAGAGCACATTCAGGAGTTGGAATAGACCTTCATTAGTTTAAATCGCTGATCCTGCTAATTCATGAGTAGGGAAAAACTAAAAGAAAGGGGAGACTAGAATGTTAGAAGAGAAATTTGAGAACAAAAAGAAAACACACAGAAATACTTAACACAGAACGTTCTTTCACTCTGATCTGTAACTTCAAAAAAGTTCAGAGACGATTTGTTTCGTTTATTTCAAGTTTGTGTTTTTACTTATCTGCGTTTTAAACAAAAATAATAATTCGTTCTTTTCGAGAATGCCAAGCCACATTTTGAGTCCACGGGTAAAGAAATTAACTTTCAAGTAAATTTAGCTGCTTTTGCCATTTGAGAATTCCGAGAAACCGGTATGCTGTGGTTTCCAGGTAGGCTGTGTTATTTGAGCTTCGGTCGAACACATTGACTTCAGAGTGGAAAACAACACATTGACTTCAGAGTGGAAAACAACACATTGACTTCAGAGTGGAACTCAAAACGTTGACTGACTTTAGCTCAGAACTCAAAACATTGATTGACTCCAGCGCGGAACTCAAAACATTGACTCACTTCAGAGCGGAACCTAATACATTGACTTCCACGCGGAACCTAATACATTGACTTCGGCGTGGAACCTAAGACATTGACTTCAGCGCGAAACCTAACACATTGACTTCATCGCAAAACCCAACACATTGACTTCATCGCAAAACCCAACACATTGACTTCAGCGCGGAAACCAAAACATTGACTGACTTCAGCGCGGAACATAATACATTGACTGACTTCAGCGACCACCACCACCAAGAACCCCCGTCACGCCAAGTGGCGTATAGGGAATATGGTGTTAGTGACCATAAATTTTACAGACCTTCGGCACATGATTTTTGGGGTAATGTGGTCGGTATTACGCCCGTGCTGCTTCACTTTCCCAGAAAAAAATCCGGTACCCATTAAAGGCTGGGCGAACCTGGAGCCCGTCGATTGGGATCGAACCCTACCTCTTGTCTTTTGTAGTCCAGTTCACTAACTACTGAACTATCGCGGCTCCGACTGACTTCAGTCACAACACATTGATTTTAGCGAGGAACACAACACACTGATTTCAGCGAAGAACACAACACACTGATTTCAGCGAGGAACACAACACACTGATTTCAGCGAGGAACACAACACACTGATTTCAGCGAGGAACACAACACTCTGATTTCAGCGATGAACACAACACATTGATTTCAGCGAGGAACACAACACACTGATTTCAGCGAGGAACACAACACACTGATTTCAGCGAGGAACACAACACATTGATTTCAGCGAGGAACACAACACACTGATTTCAGCGAGGAACACAACACATTAATTTCAGCGAGGAAAACAACACACTGATTTCAGCGAGGAACACAACACATTGATTTCAGCGAGGAACACAACACATTGATTTTAGCGCGGAATTGTTTAATTCATGGTTTCCTTTCCTCTTGGGATCCTCTTCGCTAGGCCAGACTGGTTTAGTCTGTTTCTAAAGGCACCACTTGCATATGCCGTTGAGTCTCGCTTATTCTCTTAAATTGGAGTTTAAAATGTAAACTTTAATTATCTTTTCTTAGTTCTCCGGTGAGAGCATATTTATGTTGGCATGGTTAAAGTAGTATGGTTACAGTGGTGAACCTGTCTTTGTGTACTTATTGTAATGTGGTTGCTGAAAAATATGAAAAAGAGATTAGCAATAGTAACCCAAAATTAAAGATCATGAAGAACATGTGGCACAATACCAACAAAGCTGCAAAATTAAAATGACTAAGGATATATATCTTCCTGATAGTAACATACGGCTGCGAATCATGGACAAACTTGCAAACACCAAGGGAGAAAATAGATTCATTCGAAACAAAACAAAACTGCAGAAACAAATCAGTAAGATACCTTGGATAATGAAAAAGAGCAATGAAGACATATTACAAGATTTAAACTTTAAAAAGAACTGGCTTATAATCGCCATTTTACAAAGGGAATTAAAATACTATGACCACTTCAAAAGACACAGTGGGCTGGAAAGAACAATAATGGAAAGCATGGTTCCTGTGCGACACATCAGGGGCAGACCAAGAGGAATGCGGTTTGAAAACATCAAGGAGATCTTGAACATGACAACAGAAAAAGTGGGAGATCTGGCTAGAGACAGAGATTATTGCAGACTGGCTTTGGTGAATGCAGAGTTCTACAAAGGACATCGGACCTGATGATGATGATGATGATGATGTTTGCTTACCACGATCTACGCAAACGGCGATTGCAGCGACAGGAACGATGACGTAAAACCTACCAGGACCTTATTTTACCCCCCCCCCAACCCCGATTGACTGCACGTAAACAATGTGAGTAATAGCATTCTGGTTGCGCATGTGAAAGTCGCTCTAGTTCTCGCAAGGGTGGGTCTATTGATATTGAAGACCTAGTACTGCGGTACAAGAAAAAGAGTTCTTAAATGTATGTAGAGCCAGTCTTAACATATGGATGTGAATCATGGACAATAGGGCAATAGATAAGAAATTCACTGGAGTCTGTAGAAATGGGGCTTTACAGAAGAATGTTGAGAATATCATGGACAGCTAAGAAGAGTAATGAAAATGTTCTGAAAGAGACCAAAGCAAAAAGAGAGCTAATTTCCAATATTAGGAAGAAACAAACTGAGAAAATTGAGGGACGAAAAGATAGATGGAAGCAAAGAGAAAAGATACCAGCCAGCTTAAGAGAATGGGTTGGAAAAAGGTCAACAACAGAAATGATAAATAACTGTCGAGATCGAAAGTTGTGGAGAGACATGATCACCCACGCCAGCAGGCATAGCACTTGATGATGATGAGTACTGCGGTACTTATGTTCAGTCAGTACAATATACGAGCTTTCTGGCTCAAAAAACACTTCAAGGGGACCTTGGAAATTATATACCAAAGTGAACCTGCCTACATGAGAGTATTAATAAGCCCTTCTTCTACTTTCCTTCCTCATTTGCCTTTTAGTGTCGAAGGGAGATATTGTTTGTGGTCTTTTGATCTTCTGAGAATAGCAAAGTGTTACATCTTCTTAATATTCCTGTATGGTGCAGAAACATGGGCATTAGAGAAGAAAACAGATCAGAAAATTGAAGCCTTTGAAATGTGGATTTATAGAAGAATAAGTAGAATTGGATGGAAAGAAAAGAAAACAAACGATGAAGTTTCAAAACAACTAAAAATAAAAAGAGAACTACTAAACACAATTAGAACACGACAAATGAAATTGCTGGGGCAAGGAAAAAGACACAACAGCGTACTAAAAGTAATATTGGAAGGGAAAATACAAGGTAAAAGAGGCAGAGGCAGACCAAGACTAACATGGACGAGTAACACCAAAAGATGGACAGGTCAATTTATGATAACCTGCACCATCAAAGCAAGAAACAGAGTGGAATGGCGATCCATGGTAGCCAACCTTCGTTGCGGTGACGGCACTCGATGATGATGATGATGACGATGATGATGATCTTCTGATATCTTTATTGATAAGTTATAGGTCTGAAGCACTTGCTCGAAGGTAGGATTTTTATTCTGATGATCAGAGTTTCTCCTGTTACAAGCTCTATAGGGTTTTCTATCACATCTAGGGTTGAATCACTTCAAATAATTTTCCCAGCAGAACTCATGAAATAAAGAAAGTTGTTTCAGCGCCAGCCTGGGTCTTTTTTTTATTTTTTATTAGCGTTCGTCAGCTTTCACCTCTGGCGAAGTCCCTAGAGACTATGAACTGTTTTTTTTTTTCGTGTTTTAGTCCGTTTTTCCCAAACAGCTACGTGTACAGGTGTCCCTCGCCATACCGGTAGATAACTCCGTTTTCGGATGTACTCATATTTTTTCCGTCGATGAGCAATTGACGTTTCAAGCCGAGCCTCGCTGTTGAAACCCGGAATGGTTCCCGCAGAAAGAAATCACAAATAAAAATCCCAGTTGGTGCATTCAGGATTTGAACTCACGATCTCTCTGTCTCCAGACCGGCGCCTTGCCTCGAGACCAACCATTCCTCCACTCTGGTACGAACAAACTCTCGCTAACTCACTGGCATTAGTTCAAAATCAACATATGAATGTAATTTCCCATGTTATTTTATATAGATCTATGCAGTTTCTAGTGTGTTTATGCTAATGTATTGTGTAATAGAGTGCTAATGTAAGAGACCGTTTGCTAACATCCAAACATGTGCTACACTGCAAAAGTAAATGTCTACGCATTTGAATTATCCTGCAAGAATTTAAGAAAGTATTGATAACTCACTGATTGAATTAGAGTGCTAACATGTTACTGCGCTTGTCTGTGTGCTCGTGATGTATAGTGTTTGAGCTCTCGTGCTTGACGTGCTCGCGTTTCAGTGCTTCTGTTTTTAAGTGCTTGTTGCAATGTGCTTGTATATGTGGTCTTATGTTCAAGTGCTTGTATTAAAGTGTGTTTAGTGTTCATAGGTTGAAGTGCTCGTTTTAATGTGGTCACCTTACAGTGCTTATGTTTAATTGCTCGTTTTAATGTGGTCGCTTTAAAGTACTTATGTTTAAGTGCTCGTTTTAATGTGGTCGCGTTGAAGTACTTATGTTTAAGTGCTCGTTTTAATGTGGTCGCGTTAAAGTGCTTATGTTTAATTGCTCGTTTTAATGTGGTCGCTTTAAAGTACTTATGTTTAAGTGCTCGTTTTAATGTGGTCGCGTTAAAGTACTTATGTTTAAATGCTCGTTTTAATGTGGTCGCGTTAAAGTACTTATGTTTAAGTGCTCGTTTTAATGTGGTCGCGTTAAAGTACTTATGTTTAAGTTCTCATTTTAATGTGGTCACGTTAAATTACTCATGTTCTAGTGCACGTTTTAATGTGGTCGCGTTAAAGTACTTATGTTTAAGTGCTCATTTTAATGTGGTCACGTTAAATTACTCATGTTCTAGTGCTCGTTTTAATGTGGTCGCGTTAAAGTACTAATGTTTAAGTGCTCGTTTTAATGTGGTCGCGTTAAATTACTCATGTTCTAGTGCTCGTTTTAATGTGGTCGCGTTAAAGTACTTATGTTTAAGTGCTCATTTTAATGTGATCGCGTTAAGGTGCTTATGTTTAAGTGCTCATTTTAATGGATTTCTTTTTCGTTCAATTGTCAGAAGATAGCACCACTGAAAATAGTTATAAACTGTTTTCTGCGTACGTGTTCTATTTCCATTACTCTTAACCCAGTACCCTCGCCGATAACGCTGATACTCTACCATTTTAGAGAGGGAAGTTAATGGAGTCTTTCTATCCACGTTTTCGTTGACTCGAATTCTTACCGCAAACAACTGAAGATTTTAAACGCAGCCAGCACGCACGAACACAGTAGCACCCGCGCCCTACTCCTTAAAGTGTAATTTTTGACTGACTTAGCACAATGATCTGCATGAAGGAACAGAAAGTAAACGGCGTCGAACAAATCAGCAGCGGTCAAAGTAAAGATGTAAAATGCATATTTTACGTTACAACTTCTATACTTCATAACTAAGTAGATCGTATCCACATCATCTGTTTCGCTAAAAGGACCGCTGCCAAACGCAGAAACATCGTAGCACCGGAGCGAATCCGTTAAGAAGAACATCCAGTTGACTTTAGCGCAGCGTTCAGTGGAGAGCTAAAATTATTCAGTCTTCAAAACGCAAATCCTACAGCGGTCGATGGACCACAATTCCCTACTCCACCATCTTGGAACCGGAACTGGAAGTATTTTTCAAAATGTGTAAGAATTGCTCTAGAAGCACAAGGACTAACTAAACGTATGCTGTCATTATTTTGGAGTGCGTGTGGCTACATAAATAGTCATTGATTAGTTTATGAAATAAATAAGATGTGCTGTTGAATCAGTCCTCCTCTCAAACAGTACAAAGGGGTTAAAACGGACAACTGAATGTGTTAAAGAGCACAATGAAGAGCAACAACTCTAACTATACAGGAAACTCAGATAATGTCTACCGACAAAGCAAAAAGCCAACCCAAAACCATTATCAACAACAGAGAACTTGAATATGTAAGGAGCTATGAATATCTGGGAGCCGCGATAGCTTAGTGATTAGTGAACTGGACTACAAAGGACAGGGATAGGGTTCGATCCCAACCGACGGCTTCCGGGTTCACCCAGCCTTAAATGGGTAACGGATTTTTTCTGTGAAAGTAAAGCAGCACGGGCGTAATGCCGACCACATTACCCAAAAATCATGTGCCGAAGGTCTGTAAAATATAGGGTCACTAACACCATATTCCCTATACGCCACTTGGCGTGACAGGGGTACTTTACTTACTTATGAATATCTGAGATCTGTAGTAACTAACAATGGAGACTTACAGAAGGAGATCAAAAGAACGCAAACAATAGCAACACAAATAGTAAATGCATGTATAAACATATGGTAAAATATAAACAGTGCAGTAAAAGTAAAACTACTGAGAGTAATTATCTTTCCGATAGCTAAATATGGCTGTGAATCATGGACAACGCAAACAACCAGGAAGAAAATTAGCTCAAGATCAATGAGAACAATGTGATGGAACTAAAGAGAAATTATGAAGACTCATGAAACGTGAAAGTCTTGATATAGTAAAAGTAAAGTCAAGTTCCCCCGTCACGCCAAGTGGCGTATAGGGAAATATGGTGTTATTGACCCTATATTTTACAGACCTTTAGCACATGATTTTTGGGGTAATGTGGTCAGTATTACGCCCGTGCTGCATTACTTTCCCAGAAAAAATCCGGTACCCATTTAAGGCTGGGTGAACCCGGAAACCGTCGGTTGGATCGAACCCTACCCCTTGTCCGTGGTAGTCCAGTTCACTAACCACTGAGCTATCGCGGCTCCCAAAGTCTTGATATATATGAAAATAAATGAATGATGAGTGAAATTTAAAAAAAAACTGAAGAGGATAATAAATGAATAAATGAACTGAACAAAATAATAGGACACTAACAAGAGAATAGGTCTGGAAATCACTGATATAGTCGACTCTACATTCCAGTACATTTAACCGCACACGCGAACGGTACACCGTGTTGAGATGTGACAAGCCAGTAATGAGTCATGCTCGTAGTTGCAACTTTTTGAGAGGATTCCCCCTTCTGTTGTGATAACCAACTTTCTTACTAACAGGCGTTAGAATTACTTACCCCACATCACCACTAACAGAGGCGTATCAACATTTTGAACAGACTAGACAGATCTTCGGTGCTCTCGAGCCCAAGTTAAATTGTTTCAAAAAATATATTCCCAGAATTAATAAATTCTTTAGCGCCGAAAATTGTTCTTTGTTTGTTTCTTATCTAAGCAGACTTTTACGTGACTGGTTATTGTGAAATAACGACCATAAAGTATGAATTTCTTATTAAAACTCCGTGCATTGGTGGTTAGTACACTCGACTAACCTGGGGATTTGGTGCTAGAATTTTGGCCCCTGGACAGGAATGTTCTGGTGTCGAATCCTACCACAGGCTATGAGAATTTTTTTATTTATTTTTTTTTTCGTTTGCCAGCCTTTACCTCTGACGAAGTCCCTAGTGACTATGAACTGAATTTTGCGTGTTAATCCATTTTTCCCAGGCAGCCGTGCGCACAGCGGTCCTTCGCCGCACAGGCAGATAACTCCCACTTCGGAGGTACTCATATTTTTTCCATCGATGAGTAGTTGACATTTCAAGCTGGGCCTCGCTGCTGAGACCTGAGTGGGTTGGCGCAGAGAGAAATCATACATAAAAATCTTAACCGGTGTAGCCGGGATTTGAACCCACAACCTCTCTGTCTCGAGGCCGGCGTCTTGCCTTCGAGGCCAACCAGTCCCCTCAATTTTTAATTTCGATCCGTGGTTTCTTCGTGGCTTTACCATCTCCTGGTCTCTAGGTAGTGAGATCCGATATCTAGCCCTCTCTGGGTAGTGAGATCCGATATCTAGCCCTCTCTGGGTAGTGAGATCCGATATCTAGCCCTCTCTGGGTAGTGAGATCCGATATCTAGCCCTCTCTGGATAGTGAGATCCGATATCTAGCCCTCTCTGGGTAGTGAGATCCGATATCTAGCCCTCTCTGGGTAGTGAGATCCGATATCTAGCCCTCTCTCGGAAGTGAGATCCGATATCTAGCCCTCTCTCGGAAGTGAGATCCGATATCTAGTCCTCTCTGGTAACGACTAAAATCAGAAGGTCCTGTGTGTTTCCAAGCACGTTAAACAACCCTTGGCAGTTAAAAGGAGAAAAGAGTAGACAAAAAATGACCGCTGACCAGGCACAAATTGTTCAACAAATACCGAAGGTTGATGTGTGAAGGCTAGAGACGCTGATTTCGTGTTTCCGCTGTAAACTAACGACACAACGCATCCACGCTTACTCAACGGGCGAACCCTAAGGAGAAGAGACCTCTTCTTCTACCTTACAACTCTCCTGTGGAGCATAAGTCTTCAACAAACACTTTCCAAGCCGTTCTGTTTCTTGCCACTCTTTCAAGATTGTTCCATGTCTTCGCCATAATCTTCATCTCTGCTTCTATCTGTCTTGTCGAAGAATTCCTTAGTCTTCCTCTTTGCCTTTTTCCCTGGGGATTCCAAAAGAGAAGAGACTACCAACCTGAAATGTCGGGGTTTAAATGCTAGTTGAGGAAATATTTTTTTCAAACTATGGAAGATTCCCGGGGTCCACTGATTCTCAATAAATGAGTACCAAAGAAATTCTTTTGGAAGGAAATGCAGAGTTGGCGGGAACTGGCCACCTCACTTCACGAAGCTGAGACTTTATACAATGAAGTCATCAACATTTAATTATCTAACTAAAGATTTATATGGGACTATCTTTACGTTTTACAAAAAAAAAAACCAGACTCAAGGAACATTCTCGGAACATTTTAGCCACATAAAATGAACAACCAAAAACTGCTTGTGTGAAAACTAGTGGAAATTGACGAAAGGATAATAGGGAGACGTTGGAGTGCGACAGATCACGTTCTGAGACGAAATCCAAAAACAACCACTAAAATGTGCGATGAAATAGACATCGGAGGAGAGACAGGAAAGACACGCCACAGTCAACATATAGAGGAGAGTAATATAGACATAGACGAACAGTGCAATTATCTCGTCTTCTTTGCGTTCATAGGATGACTAAATAGATAGTTATACCTCTTCGTTATTTGGACTTAACAATATGTTCCGTGGCGTAAATTCCTTTTGTTGCCGTTTGCTGTAAAACTATTATATTTGCACCCTTCGGCCCAACACATCCGTCTTCAGCGTGACGTTTTTGGGTACCGGGTTGCCTTCCCTCTTGATAACTATTCACTTGGCCAGACCAGGTGTGTTCTAGGAGCACCACGAAGTGATGGAGTAGGGTCTGGATAGTTCTGATTCACGGATCCTGGCGCCAACCATCAGCTATGAGTGACTGGCAGCACTCAGAATTTGTAACTTCCTGTTTGTGAGGCAAGTACCTTACTTCCACGCTACCTCCAACCTCCCACCCAAGGACAGTGAGCGTGATTTGGTAAATAGTGGGGGGGGGGAAGGGGTAGAGGATACAAACATTGAAAGATGGCAATAAAAACATTTATGTAGATATAAATGGTATGGTTATAGCTTTCCATAGGGGAGAGACCACACACAATCAAGACGACGTTGGAGCCGAGTAGGCCTTCGGCAGGAACAAGGGATAAAACACAGAAATATTTTTTTTTTAATTACAACTAAAGTGCTAGGAGATGAGGCATTTAATAGTGAATGTTACCGGGGAATGGGTGGTCTAAAGGTTAGACGTCGACCCACAGGACTAGAAGGCAGCGGATTCGATCCTTACTAAAGACGGTGGGAATTTTTCAAAAATCGGATTTGTGGTTTCTTCGTGGCTTTGCCCTTATCTGGTCTCTGGTAGTGAGATCCAACGTCTAGGCCTCTCTGGGTAGTGAGATCCGACGTCTAGGCCTCTCTGGGTAGTGAGATCCGACGTCTAGGCCTCTCTGGGTAGTGAGATCCGACGTCTAGGCCTCTCTGGGTAGTGAGATTCGACGTCTAGGCCTCTCTGGGTAGTGAGATCCAACGTCTAGGCCTCTCTGGGTAGAGAGATCCGACGTCTAGGCCTCTCTGGGTAGTGAGATTCGACGTCTAGGCCTCTCGGAGACGGCGAGAAGCAGGAGGACCCGTATGCACTTGCGCACGTTAAAGAACCTTTGAAGGTAAAAGTCGAAAAGAGTAGGCCATAAATAGGAGCTGCCCGGGAAAAAATTGTTAAACAAACCTACTCACCCATGCCGAAGACGGATATCTCGGGCCGAAAGGCGCAGATATCGCGGTGTTGCCAAAATAGCGACACAACGTATTCATGCATTTAACGAGCGATCGCTAAGAAGAAATATAGGGCGTGTTACAAAATGTGTAGGGACGTAGTTATAATAATAAATATTAATAATAATATAAATAATAATATAGTAAATAGTAATAATACGTTACTTTGTCTGTATTCACTTTCTCGTTCTTTAATATGCTTATCAATTATCAATTAAACACTGTGTATTCCTGCAAATCAACAGAGGAATTTCAACGCTAACACATTGCTTCAAGGGGGCCGCGATAGCTCAGTGGTTAGTGAACTGGGCTACAAAGGACAAGGGTTCGATCCTGATCGACGGGTTCCAGGTTCATCCAGCCTTTAATGGTTACCTGATTTTTTTTCTGGGAAAGTAAAGCGGCACGGGCGTAATACTGACCACATGACCCCATTAACCAGGCGCTGAAAGTATATAAAAAAAAGTATGGTCACTAACACACATATTCCCTATACGCCACTTGGCGTGACGGGGATTTTTACTTATTTTATTTTTTACTACATTGTTTCAAGGAAGGATACGACACTGTTAAGAAGGCACCGCCCATGATACTGTAGACACGCGGAAAAACAGTAACGAAGTAAGCTGTGTATAGATATCGTGCGTTTAAGATGGGAATAAACTACCGACCGTCTGGTCTTGTTCATGCAAGATCACTATCCCTGGATTAACGCTCTTGGTTATGATAAATACCTTTAGTGGAATTACTGCATCCCGGGTACATTCACACATTACCTCCCTTAGCAGTCAAGACGCATCGAATTATTTACCCCTTCGTGTAATGCTGGAAAGGTGTAGCATAGTTTTGCTGGTTATCTTGTGCTATTCGTGAGCATATTAGTTGTGCTGTGCTGTTTTCTTATTGCAAAAACAGAAGTTATCATTCGAGATACAGGTTTCGTGTTTTACAAGGATACGGACTATACAAATGGATATTTCCGTTTAATTTATTTTTAGCTTTAACTGGACTAACTAACCATCATGTGTCTTGTTCCTGTGAAGATATGTACTTTTTATGTTTATATTAAACGGGCGTAATACCGACCCCATTACCCCAAAAATTATGTGTCGAAAGGTCTGTAAAAAGTATGGTCACTAACACCATATTCCCTATACGCCACATGACGTGACGGGGTTCTTTACCTTTTACTATGTCTATAATAATGATAGTAATGATAATAATAATAATATTAATGATAATAATAATAGTAATAGTAATAATAGTAATAATAGTAATAGTAATGATAATAATAATATTAATGTTAATAGTAATAGTAATAATAGTAATAGTAATGATAATAATAATGGTAATGATAATAATAGTAATAGTAATGATAATAATGATAATAATGATAATAATAATATAGTAATAATAATAATAAATAGTTGTAATGATAATAATAGTAATGATTTTAATAGTAATGATAATTGTAATAGTAGTAATGATGATAATAATAATAGTAATAGTAATGATAATAATAATAATAATAATAATAATAATAGTGATGATAATAATTGTGCCTCGGTGGCTGAGTGGTTAGTGTACTCGCTTCTTGATCAGAAAGGTCCGGGTTCGATCTTCAGCAGTGACGAATTTTTTTTCGGACTGACAAGGCTGCGGGGTTCACCCAGCCTCTAAAGTGGGTACCGGAGATTTTTGTAGGAAATAAAGGCGGCCTGGTGTGATACCGTCCACATCACCAAAAATGTGCTGTGGTTATAGAAAAATATAGTCACTAACACCATATTGCCCATACACCTAGCAAGGTGTGAAGGGAACCTTCACTTACTTAATGATAGTAATAATAATAGTAATATAACAGTAATAATAAATATAATAGTAGCAATCATGACGTAAACTTACTTTTTGTTCAGCTGAAATACTTCTTGTGCTTATAGAGGTGAAGAGTTTTTTTTAATTATGAGTTCTTAAATGTTGCGTAGAGCTAGTCTTAACATATAAATGTGAATCATGAACAATAGGGCAACAGACAAGAAATTCACTGGAGTCTGTAGAAATGTGGTTTTGCAGAAGAATGTTGAGAATACCATGGATAGCTAAGAAGGGTAATGAAAATGTTCTGAAAGAGGCAAAAGCAAAAAGAGAGCGAATTTCCAAAATTAGGAAGAAACAATCATCATTTTCTTGGCCATGCAATGAGAGGGGAACAGCTGGAATATATTGTGACAACTGTGAAAATTGAGGGACGAAAAGATAGAGAGAAGCAAAAGAAAAGATACCAGACAGCTTAAGAGAATGGCTTGGCAGAAGGTCAACAACAGAAATGATAAATAGCCATCGAGATCGAAAGTTGTGGAGAGACATGATCACCTACGCCATCAGGCATAGTACTTAATGATGATGGTGATGATAATTATGATGATGATGATGTTGATGATGATGATGATGATGATGATAGAGGTGAAAGAATTAAAAAGTTGTGAAGCCTCCATGTGGCGCGTTGAGGCAAAATGGTGTTAACATTCATATTTGTTTAAAACTATCGGCACATTATTACTTAACGTGGTCAGCAATACATCCAGACCACCATCCTTCTCAGAAAAAAAGTAGGGTAATCATTGAAAGTAGCGTTCACCAGGAAACTTCTGACGTGGCATCAAACCCTTAACTCCCCCGGGGCCTCGGTAGCCTAGTTGGGAAAACCACCCGACTGGACTATCGACGTTCGGACAACCCGTGTTCGATTCCCTCTGGGAGCAGTGTGAATTGTACTCGTGGTTGGAAAAAAAAAATATATATATATACCCCCATGTCGACCCAGCCGTTGGCAGAAATGGGTACCAGGGTATTACCATGGGAAGGTGAGGAATGTCGCTTCGCATCTGAGTTTCGATGCTTGAGGCGACACTATCCTGAAATCTCCGAACATTTCTGGATAGGTGGCCGAGCACATATGGGTGTAAACTCGCGTGCTAAGACGCCGGTTCAAGTCTCGTACTTTACCTTTACCCAAACTCCCCAGGTGTGCACTCACCGGTGCTCTAAGGCTCCTTGTGTGCACGGAGATGGCTGTATAATTAGTGAGGAAAACATTTCTCTGTACAGAAGTGACATGCATGACCACATATGACAAGCTGCTGTTTGAATGCATCAACTCATTCTTTACTGAGTTGTTGTAAGTATTGCATTTTGTAGTAGGATAATACTACTTTCGGAAGATAATGGATGCAGTCCCTGTGTAAGAATCTTAATTTAGCCCCTCCCCTTTTTCCTTACGGTATTTGTCAGGAAATTCACAAGGAAAAAAGGTGAGCACGGACAAGATGGCATTAGTTACTCTGACCATTGTTCAGTCTCTAGTTTCTTTTAGTTTTAAAGAATGTGCATTCTTTTTTGTTTGCTTTTTGTTCCAGTTGAAGACCTTTCGGTCGAAACGTTGGTTCTTTATTTGGCTTTGTCTTGTTCGAAAGCTGGTACATCCAAGCAGTTGATTTATTTGGTTTTGGCATATGTCAAAAGGCAATTCCTTACTCTAGTAAAAGCAATTCCTAACTCTAGAAAAAGCAATTCCTTACTCTAGAAAAAGCAATTCCTTACTCTAGAAAAGGCAATTCCTTACTCTAGAAAAAGCAATTCCTTACTCTAGAAAAGGCAATTCCTTACTCTAGAAAAAGCTATTCCTTACTCTAGAAAAAGAAATTCCTTACTCTAGAAAAGGCAATTCCTTACTCTAGAAAAGGCAATTCCTTACTCTAGAAAAAGCTATTCCTTACTCTAGAAAAAGAAATTCCTTACTCTAGAAAAGGCAATTCCTTACTCTAGAAAAAGCTATTCCTTACTCTAGAAAAAGCAATTCCTTACTCTAGAAAAGGCAATTCCTTACTCTAGAAAAGGCAATTCCTTACTCTAGAAAAAGCAATTCCTTACTCTAGAAAAGGCAATTCCTTACTCTAGAAAAAGCAATTCCTTACTCTAGAAAAGGCAATTCCTTACTCTAGAAAAAGCAATTCCTTACTCTAGAAAAGGCAATTCCTTACTCTAGAAAAAGCAATTCCTTACTCTAGAAAAGGCAATTCCTTACTCTAGAAATGGCAATTCCTTACTCTAGAAAAGGCAATTCCTTACTCTAGAAAAGGCAATTCCTTATCATAGAAAAAGCAATTCCTTACTCTAGAAAAGGCAATTCCTTACCATAGTAAAAGCAATTACTTCTCAAATTCAGTTCGTCTCTTTCAGATTTAATCTTCACTGCGGTATTTAATTTGCATATAAGTTCATCAAGTTATCTCCACTCACTTCTGTTTGGCAGTAATGTGCAATTATATTCTACTCACCAGAATCTTTAATTAGTTAACAGTACAGTTGCTTTCAAACACTCGTGATTAAGTAAAATGATCGTGGCAAATTCTATTTTTTATTATTGACTTATTGTTTGTTTATTTAGAAATCTGTTGTATGTTATGTCTACAAAATGCTTGTCAGTTTAAATTCAGTTTTTAGGTATGATTTTGGCCATTTGATTAGGTCAAAATATATGGGTCGCACACGTAGCAGCATATGGGTCGCTTACGTAGCAGCATATGGGTCGCACACGTAGGGGCCGCAAAGCTGCTTCTGTATCAGTTTTTGTTAAAAAAAAAAAAAAAGAATTATGTACCCCACGAGTTTATATCTGTCAGCGGCTTCGTTCTTCTTGATATCAAGTACCTAGTCTTGTCGGAAAAGGAAGATTTAATGAAAACCTCATGTTCAAGTTAAGCACTTAAATAATCTCTTGGCACGCGATAATCGAAAAAGTTACACTGCAACCTCTGCACGAACCAAATATAAAAAAGTGATACTATATCTTATACTTATACTAAAATATGTGATCTTATAATATCTAACAATAACCAACACATTTTCTGAAAATACCTTGGAGGCCCCGCCGGTGTTGCAGAGTTTGTGCACTGTTGAAATCTTATTACACTATCAGGAAAGAAATCATAATGCTGATTGAGATATATGTGTCTTATTATCTGTGTCCGATAGGATTAGGCATTAATCTTCATATAACTGAATGCAAGGGTTCGCTTAAACACATGTATTTCTAATCACTCCATGTGTTGACCAAATCGAGTATATTTCTTTTTAATCAATAGATCAATGGTCTTAAGATAATAAGTTGAAAAATGATGATACAATTTGATTTTTTATCTATTCATTCCATTTCCTCACGAGCCGAAGATGGGCGTGGGAGCTGCGATAGCTCAGTGGTTTGTGAACTGGACTACAAATGACAAGAGGTAGGGTTCAATCCCAACCGAGGGGCTTCCGGGTTCACCCAGCCTTAAATTGGTACCGGATTTTTTTTCTGGGAAAGTAAAGCGGCATGGGCGTAATACCGACCACATTACCCCAAAAATCATTTGTAAAATGTATGTTCACTAACACCATATTCCCTTTACGCCACTTGGCGTGACAGGGGCTCTTTACTATACTTTTACAAATGCGGGCATATTGGACGGAAGCCAAAGTTCTCCACGATTTTCACGATTTTCTGCGAGTTCTTGTAGGTCTTGATTGATGCTTTGTCCGATGGCTGAGCTTTCCCTATTAATTGTTCTGCGTGGCGATTCTATTGATTTGCCTTTCTTTTCTTTCACCAGGTGGTTTCCACATGAATGCCTGACGGGGGAGTCTTTCTTCATTCGTTCTCAGCACATGACAGACGAATTTCAAACTCATTCTCCTTACTAAGCTCGACACGTGTTAGTTTAGATTGGTCTCTTTCCAGCTTATGTTTGATCATACGTAGACATTTGTTATCTTAGGCATTTAACTTCCTATCTAAAGTTCTGTCCTTTATCCTTCCAATCTTCCGTGTAAACATATATGATTTTTTCTATCGGGGGTAAAATAAAAATCCCGAGTCTCACATGTCGTGGCGACTGCTTTGACGAAGCGACCGTTATCTCTCTGCTCCTGTCGTGGAGTCCCCCTCCCCCCAAACCCCGACATATACCATCAATGGTAATATATGTCGTAAAGGTAGCTCTTACATACATATGTTTGCACTGGTGACACAATAAAAAGTAAAGTAAAGCACCCCCGTCACGCCAAGTGGCGTATAGGGAATATGGTGTTAGTGACCATACATTTTACAGACCTTCAGCACATGATTTTTGGGGTAATGTGGTCGGTATTATCTTTACTTTCCCAAAACAAAATCCGGCACCCATTTAAGGCTGGGTGTACCTGGAAGCCGTCGGTTGGGATCGAACCCTACCTCTTGTCCTTTGCAGTCCAGTTCACTAACCACTGAGCTATCGCGGCTACCTGGTAACATACTGAAGTAGAACAATCTTTTTTTGATCTCCATTTGTTTGTCAGTTTGTTGAAAGCATTTGGTGCGATGCGTGTCTTGATTTCCGAGTTTATGTCCCTATCCCTGGACATCTTGATGCCTTGGTAGGTAAAATGTGTAACTTTTTATTTCATGAATTTGATAGCTTTCATAAAATATCTTGACAGTGTAGTTTGTATCCAATTTATAATATCGTCCAAAGTACTGCCATAGCTATGTGGCTGTCTTCATAAAGTACATATGTAATCCTTTCTTAAGAGATAATATAGAAAGGAATAAATAAAGGAGGGAGAAAGAAATGAAGGGAAGAAGAATGAAATGAAAGGAGGAAGGAAGAAATGAATGGAGTGAAGGAAGGAAGGAAGAAGGAAGAGAGGGAGGGATGAAGGGATGACGGAAGGAAGGAAAGTAGGGGGAAGGAAGGAAGGAAGGAGGGAAGGACGGTCGGATGGTGTAAGTAGAGAGGGATCACCTTGAACGCTTTAATGTTGTGTTTAGGACATAATGTAGTCAGTGCACACCATATTTGGAATCTCGTTAGACTTTTGGACAATTTGGTCGGTGGTACGCCGATGTGATGTTCTGTTCTCAACAAAACAGATCATGTACCCAATTATGGATGGGTAAATATAGAAGCTCATTTGTCTGAGAATCGGACCCAGCACGGTGTCCTGAACAAATCTGTTTACTGGCTACATCCTCCCAGCGAACTCCTATATCTAGAAATATTAATTCCATTTTTGTGTGTCCGCACGGAGATTTTTATCGTAATGGTTAATAAACACTTTATGTCCAGTGCAGCCGTCTGATAAAAGACATTAACACTTCCTGTGACTGAAAATGAGTCTCTCTGATTAAAACTGGGTAGGCTTCAGTGATCTTTGTCCATTGTATTGTCACAATATTGCAGCGACTTGGTGACTATTGCAATCAGACTTTAACAGACTAAGTTAAAATACATTGTTGTAGTGGATATCCGAACGCAACAAATGTTGGCATAAATAGATGAAGTTGTGTGAGTGAGTATATCAACTACAGCATCAAACATCAACACAGACAGCATTTGGTTATGTCGATGTTGCAGTGATCGCAGTGGTGGATATGTTGGCGTCTGGGATATTGAACATAACAAAACTTCTGTAAGTTTTCATGTTTACAATAATATTGATGTTTATATATATATATATATATATATATATATATATATATATATATATAATGTGTGTAATATCACATGTATGTTATGTTTATGTATTTTTCCACTGATGTCCTATATAAATGTGTATTTCAAACGCTTTAAGTATAGAAGACTGTGTCAAAGTATATATTTAAATCATAAATGTTATATTTCTTCGCCAATAATTTTTTCAACTATTTGGTTATTTGATTATGGAAGGCCCCGGTATCACTGCAAACGAATTAAAATCCATAATTATTCAACCGCCCGTGCCAGTGGAATCATCCGAAATACTAACTCATCTCCCAAACAAAGAACGGTAGCTGTAGTCCCCATCATAGCAGTCCCAGCACACGCCAAAAGACATAAGGCGAAACCGCATAGAAAGTGAACACGGCCAACTGTGTTTTTCAACTATGTCTGAAGAAAGGGAGCCGCGATAGCTCAGTGGCTAGTATACCGGACTATAAAGGACAAAAGGTCGTTTTCGATCCGATGGACGGCTTCCGGGTTCACCAAGCCTTAAATGAGTACAGGGTTTTTTTTTTCTGGGAAAGTAAAGCGGCCCGGGCGTAATACCGACCACATTATCTCAAAAATCATGTGCTGAAGGGCTATAAAAATTATGGTCACTAACACCTTATTCCCTATACGCCACTTGGCGTGACGGGGTTCTTTACTTAACGCTTTTTTAATGTCTGAATATTAATAACAACTTTAGGCTTTCTATTGTGGCACTGTATAGATGCGGCGTTGAGGGTTGCTCACGAGCGAATACAGCGCTTGTAGTGAATTCATAATTCTACTTTAGAATGACAAACTCGTCCACATATAGAAAATATGTTAGTTGGATGTTAAACTAACATTGGTGTTTTTGCTGTGTCTTCGTTTTTGCGTCTTTTCTTTATTTGTTAGATTTATTATCTCATTACGCCTTAGATTTCGCTCCACTTTACCTTTACACGCCATTTCAATCTATCTGTGACACATGTTTCTGAATTTTCGCAGTAGATGTTTAATTATTTCTTTTGACGCAAGCAGTTGTCTTTAAAACGATAGGTAGTGCCCATTCCACCAGCTTCCTGTACATAATATCTCTCTAATTGATGTTTGCTTCCATACAGGTGACGTGTCAAAGCTATCTCAAACGACATTGCTTTGGCAGGCCACGTGTCTGTTTTGCTTTAAAAATAGCGAATCTACACTCCGTATCCATTTATTAATAGTAATTGCCAACTACTATACTGGTATAAACACTGTCTCTTACATTACCATCTATCAACTATAAGTAAACACTATATCTTACATTAACATCTACCAACTATATAAAAACACTATCTCTTCCATTAATACGTAAATAAATGTATCTACTTTCTACCGTCTCTATTAATATCTGCCAGCTATGTCTACACACTACCGTCTAATAATATCAGTCAACGATATCTAACTGGTATCGTGTCTAGTAATATCAGCCAATTATATGTACACTGTACCATTTCTAGTAATATCAGCCAACTATATATATACACTCTACCACTTCTAGTAATATCAGCCAACTATATATACACTCTACCACTTCTAGTAATATCAGCCACTTATATGTACACTGTACCATTTCTAGTAATATCAGCCAACTATATATACACTCTGCCATCTCTAGTAATATCAGCCAACTATATATACACTCTACCACTTCTAGTAATATCAGCCAACTATATATACACTCTGCCATCACTAGTAATATCAGCCAACTATATATACACTCTGCCATCTCTAGTAATATCAGCCAAGTATATCTATACTCTACCGTCTCTAGTAATATCTGCCAACTATATATACACTCTATCGTCTCTAGTAATATCAGCCAACTATATATATACACTCTACCGTCTCTAGTAATATCAGCCAACTATATATACACTCTACCATCTCTATCTATAGTAATATCAGCCACTATATATACACTCTACCGTCTCTAGTAATATCAGCCAACTATATATACACTCAGCCATCTCTAGTAAAATCTGCCAACTATATATACACTCTACCACTTCTAGTATTATCAGCCACTTATATGTACACTGTACCATTTCTAGTAATATCAGCCAACTATATATACACTCTGCCATCTCTAGTAATATCAGCCAACTATATATACATTCTACCACTTCTAGTAATATCAGCCAACTATATATACACTCTGCCATCTCTAGTAATATCAGCCAACTATATATACACTCTACCATCTCTAGTAATATCAGCCAAGTATATCTATACTCTACCGTCTCTAGTAATATCTGCCAACTATATATACACTCTATCGTCTCTAGTAATATCAGCCAACTATATATACACTCTACCATCTCTAGTAATATCAGCCAACTATATAAACACTCTACCATCTCTAGTAATATCAGCCAACTATATATACACTCTACCGTCTCTAGTAATATCAGCCAACTATATATACACTCTACCATCTCTAGTAATATCAGCCAGCTATATATACACTCTACCGTCTCTAGTAATATCAGCCAACTATATATACACTCAGCCATCTCTAGTAAAATCTGCCAACTATATATACACTCTACCACATCTAGTAATATCTGCCAACTATATACACAATCTACCACTTCTAGTAATATCTGCCAACTATATATACACTCTACCACTTCTAGTAATATCAGCCAACTATATATACACTCTACCGTCTCTAGTAATATCAGCCAACTATATATACACTCTGCCATCTCTAGTAATATCTGCCAACTATATATACACTTTACCACTTCTAGTAATATCAGCCAACTATATATACACTCTACCGTCTCTAGTAATATCAGCCAACTATATATACACTCTGCCATCTCTAGTAATATCTGCCAACTATATATACACTCTACCACTTCTAGTAATATCAGCCAACTATATATACACTCTACCACTTCTAGTAATATCAGCCAACTATATATACACTCTGCCATCTCTAGTAATATCTGCCAAATATGGCTACACCCTATCGTCTCCATTAATATCTGCCAGCTATATCTACCCTCTACCGTCTCCAATAATATCTGCCCACTATATCTACCCTCTACCGTCTCCAATAATATCTGCCAGCTATATCTACACTCTACGGTCTCCAATAATATCTGCCCACTATATCTACTCTATACCGTCTCCAATAATATCTGCCAACTATATATGTACACTCTACCGTCTCCAATAATATCTGCCCACTATATCTACTCTCTACCGTCTCCAATAATATCTGCCAGCTATATCTACACTCTACGGTCTCCAATAATATCTGCCCACTATATCTACTCTATACCGTCTCCAATAATATCTGCCCACTATATCTACACTCTACCGTCTCCAATAATATCTCCCCACTATATCTACACACTATCGTCTCAAATAATATCTGCCCACTATATCTACACACTATCGTCTCAAATAATATCTGCCCACTATATCTACACAATACCGTCTCCAATAATATCTGCCCACTATATCTACCTTCTACCGTCTCCAATAATATCTCCCCACTATATCTACACACTATCGTCTCAAATAATATCTGCCCACTATATCTACACACTATCGTCTCAAATAATATCTGCCCAGTATATATACATTATACCGTCTCCAATAATATCTGCCCACTATATCTACTCTCTACCGCCTCCAATAATATCTGCTCACTATATCTACACTCTATCGTCTCAAATAATATCTGCCCAGTCTCATACATTATACCGTCTCCAATAATATATGCCCACTATATCAAGACATTCTCTCTACTGACGACTTTACCAGCCGTCTCTAGCAACATTCCAACCTTAACTATTATATCTCAGTGTAGTACCTAATGTTCTGTGCAACTGTTATCGCTAATAATATTATTTTATTATGTTATCGGTTCACGAACATAAACATAACACACCTTTTTATGATAAACATAAACATGTTTCTTTGACAAACATTCATAAGGTAATAGAGGATAGAGTTTGTTATAGAAAGGAAAAGATGACTGGGTGAGACAGTACAGAAGACACATCAGCATTTTAGCTTGTCGAGAGCTTAATGAATTAATCAGGCTGAAATAATAAAATAAAATATAGACTTTGGACGCGAGAATGTTGATTGCAAATACAATTAGGGATTACCATGAAAAGAGAAGAAGTGAGAAGGGTTGAGTTCATTATCGATAGTGTCTCCATGAATGTTATGGACTGGGATAGAGCAGACTGCACGAATATCATGTCAAGGTGGTAGATGCCAGACAAGAGGGCTTCGCTGGAATCCAAAGAAGACTTGTTAACCAGTACAACACTGTTGCTGTTAATCGCTACACGTTGAGGGATATACTTCGGAGGATATCTGAGCACCCGGCTCATGATGATGACAACTCGAGTGATTGACCGGGACGCGTCACGTGCTTACGGTCGTCATCAAGGATTTTCAAGAAGAAAGAAAAAGTGAAATTAGTAAATAAATTATTTAACTCTTTCCTGTACGTTTTGCTGCACTGTGCATCATGCCGATTTATGTTACCTTCGTTTAGCCGCAGAATGCGTCACTCTTCGTCATCAAACCATATTCTTTTTACATGTCTTGTATCATCTTGGTATTGATACAAATAATTCTTTGTTCAATTATCTAAAAATTCATGTACAATAAGTTACATGTTAGTAAAAAGTAAAGTACCCCCGTCATGCCAAGTGGCGTATAGGGAAATATGGTGTTAGTGACCCTATATTTTACAGACCTTCAGCACATGATTTTTGGGGTAATGTGGTC